>RJWT010043538.1:0-11942 GCA_004365215.1 Cuniculus paca
CTCTGATTATCCTCAATTGGTACCTACTTCAGTGTGGCTCCAAATAAGATTCGGAGCATTCATAGGTTCATAGGCATTGATTTTAGTGGTGTTTTGTTAAAAAAAAAAAGGTCGAGTCCAGAGACATAATCATCATCACCCAAAAGCTTTCCTCTATGTAGGGATTGTCACATTTATTTCAGATAGGTTGCAGTGTTTGTAGGGTGGTTGCTTACGGCTCTGTTCCTGAAAGTGCTGAGAAAAGGAGATTCGGTACCTCTCAGAGAGGTTGCTCTCGTTTTTTGATTGCAACTTGGCCAGGTATTTAGCTAGAAGGAAGACTGGGCCTTTTCTCAATGAACAATTCGGACTCAGGCCAGATTCTGGAGGACCCTGGATTTTCCAGGAAAAAAAAAATTATCCACATGCCAGGTGTGGTGGCTTACGCCTGTAATCCCAGCACTGAGACAGGTGGATCGTTGTGAGTTCGAGGCCAGTCTGGGCTACAAAGTGAGCTCAAGTCCAGCCTGAATGACATAGTGAGACCCTGTTTCAAAAACACCAGGGCCAGGGAGCTAGCTCAGTGACCTAAGTGCCTGCCTGGCAAGTGCAAGATTGTAAGTTCAATCCCCGGTGCCGCAAAAAAAAAAAAAAAAAAAATTATCCACAAATTACTGGAAAGAGGACAATTTTGCAGGTAAGAATCCCAGAAACCATGTTTTCACAGTCAAACCTATCTATTCTTTTTACCCTCTCCTTTTTCCTCAGGGGTTAAGAAGACCAGCAGGCAAGACTTTTTTTTTTTTCTTTTAATTTTGTTCAGCATTAAAGGAGGGAACTTCATAAACATTGATTGTCATTTACAGAAAACATTCAGAAATCATGTGTGCATCATCAGGGAATACTAACAGTATTCAACTAAGAATTTACAGGACATAAAATAAGGACAAAACCTATTACATTCTAAAGTAATATAAAACTTTTTTTTTCATCGTTAGGGTGTGCTGTTTTAATCTAGTATATTTATAATTAAAAAAAAAAACCTCAATGCTTACTTCCTAAATGACTCAGGCTGCAGTTTTACTCACATATACAGAAATTAGGGCTTAGCTATTAAACAAGGAGAGAGAGACCAGAAGATTGTAGATTTTAAAACTATATATGTCACTGGATTTATGTGTAATTCGCTGTTTGCCTCTATAGGCTGATAAGAATACATGGTAATAATGTAATTAAGCTCCAGAAAAATCAATGGCTGACTACAGGAGGCATTATTCTTTAAAAAAGTAGAATTCCTATGCTTTTCAGAGTGAATACTCTTACTTTACATATTTGTGGCAATGCAGTTTTTGTGCAAGGCCAACAGTGTGCATGCTAATGAGATGCATAATGTACCCTTCCTGGCTGCCCCTCCAGGCACAGCTGAGGTCTGCAGGGGCAGCCAAGCCCTGGACAGCCCGTGGTTCAACCTCTGGAGAACTTAGCGTCTGCACTCCCCAGGTATGGGCTGGAGCTAAGGTAAAAACGTTAAATCTGAATGTTGGAAGTATACGAAAATCATTTCTCTCAATCCTAAAAGCAAGGAAGCATTGTCAGGGATTTCAAAAATATTGGAAAGTCTCATCTTAAATCTAAATATCTTTTTTTCTTATAAATCGATCATCATAAAATACTAGCCTTTTAAAGTCCTATTTGGGATGCAGGAAAAGCATCAGTTTCATGGGACCTGCTCTTGCCCGTGTTGCTATACTCATGACACCTTAGATTTTCCTCCCTTTCACTCTCTCCCCTTCCCTCCCCCAGGTTCTTTACAACATTTATTTGGTGAAGGTCAGTTATGGCTTCAGCGAATCAGTGGTCTGACCTCAGGTTATTAATAAGAAATAAACATGTACAAAAATATTTTGTTCATCAGAAAGTGGAGTTTGTTTTCCTTAAGCTAATCCATGCAGAAAGGATTTGGACAAAGCCTTTTGTTACTAGGAAAGATGACTTAGACAACACTTTTTTAAAAACTTTCTTTTTTCATATGGTTTAGTTCAGATAAGAATTGGTGGTTCCTAAGCCAATCTTCAGTACAAATTCTTTGGAGCAGAGTTAATTGACAGCCTTGTCCCTTTCTCAGTTGTATTACAAAAAGCATACACTTAACACCAACGACCTGTCAGGATGCTTACACCATTACAACCAGTTTCCATTAAAAAACTGAGAAGTACATAACACTCGGAAAGGAAGCAAGTACATATTTGCTCTTGGTTGTTTTCCCCCTCTAAAAAAATTGTTACAAAGTCTTATGCTTAAACAGAGACATAGAAAAATCAGTGTATTCGCTGTCTCCAGTTATTTACAGCAAAAATTACAGAGACAGCATACATTGTATTAGACCTTCCACAAGCATATATTAAAAGTAATTACATTTGAAAAAATATTTTTATTTTTCTTCTACATTTCTACAATACATACTCAGTTTTCTGTGGGTGTAATTTTCATTCTTGTGTGAAGCAGACAGTACTGTGTTTGGATGTGGGCTTTGTGGCTCTCTGACCTCACCTGTGTCTCTGTGTCGCTGTGACTGAGGCACCGGAATGAGTCCCATGTCACGGCCGGAGCAGTGCAGTCGAATGTAAGGATCGCGTGGCCCAGTTGGGTGCAGATACTGTGCGTGTCCCTGAACTGGGCTGTCTGAATTCCAGTGCTTTCTTTTTGGTCATGAGAACCAAAATGGAGCTGCTTTTTGTGACCCCCTGGAGGTCGTGCTTGCGGTCATGTGAGAGCCAAAGATTACCGGGGCCAATTCGCTTTGGAGAAATTTCAGCAGCTTCGGAAAACAGTGCACACACAGACACCCCGCCCCGCTTCTGCTGCATAGGAACCCATGGTCTGCACTTGAGAACGGGGAAGGACTATGCTATCAGGATCGCAGAATCAGTTCTTCAGAGATGCACCACTAAGAGGGGAGAAAGAGCTTGTCGCGGGTATTGAAGTCACATGTTTAAAGACACATGTTGAGACGCAAAAACATGGAAGTTGTGCACTGGACTTTCAGAGAAAAGCGGCAAGAAATCTAGCCTCCTGGCTCTGACAGTGGGAGTTCAGACAAGACAAGTCAAAGTACCTCTTAAAAGCCAGCACTACACTGAACCGTCTTCATCTTTAGACTGCTAAACTGTTCAGCTGACCCCGTGCTGTATGCATCTGTGAGTAGCCACCATTAAATATGGAAACCACAGTGCGAATCAGAAGGGTAAGATCCTTCTTTCTTCCCTGCCACCTTAGTATAATTCCAATAATTCCATTCTTGGTTGAGTCTGCCTAGACTTGCTCCAGCTGAACAGGATCCTAAGTGAGATTTTTGATTTAAACCAGAGGTCGGAAGCTGGCAGCCCATTAGGCCCCCTTCTGTTCAGAGATGAGTTTGTTCTGTGTGAAGCTCTGAATCACCTGCCACCATTCACAACTGGAAAGATTTTTATAAAATTCAGAAGCTCAAGCAATCCATTTTAGGTGGAGTGTTTCCTTGCCAGCTTCCACCACGCTGCCTCACTCATCTGTACCTACTTCCTGGCCCTTTTACTTTTTTGAAATTTTACCCTCAGCTTTAAAGAAACATAACCTCTGGTCCTGAGGCGCCCCGCCCTCCAAAAGGTTGTTAACTCATTCCTGAAAGACCCCTTGGGCTCCTACATCACACATCAGGCCTTTACTCTAGCTGCCACCGTGACCAGCATTTGCAAACAGAACATCAAATAGCACCTTATCTAGAGCAGATGGTGGGTTTTTCCCTGTCCTTTAGAGGCTCACTCCAGATGCACACTTTCAAGTGTGGCTGTCCTACTGAACGGTGCTTCTGTTGGGGCACAGGCATCCTTGCCTGAATTTACTACCCATTGTAGTAACTTCGTTGGAAACAAAAGTTTATAGAGGGGAAAAAAAAGAGGCAAAAACTATTTCTCCTAATTTCCAAATGCACTAGAAATTTTCCTTGCTTCTGTAATAAACAGAAACAAAGACAATAGAAGGACACTGACATTTGCATCTAACTGGTGTTTTTGAAAACACACTGGCAAGTTTTAGGCTGTCCTTGGGACACGAGGATGGTTTTTGCACTCAAGCCCAGGTACAAATAGCATTGTAGAGAGTAGGAGTTGGCTCTCTATTATCATAGTTTTCTCCAGTTTGGCTTGACTGCTACAAAGTTATGTGTTGAAAAAGCCAGTCAGGATGGAAATGATCTGTTCTCTACCTGGCATCTCTTGTTAGTATCCACACTTTGTTACAATTCAGGCAATCTCTTAGATTCTGCCAAAGAAATCTAATTATCCAAGAGGCCATTGTATTTTCTGTTTTACTTACAAGTTCCAAAGACAATGTTAAAACAAGGGAAATCCAGAAAGGATGTTTTTTATAAACTATATCTCTAACTTCTGCTTTTGGTTTAGGGATAAAAGAGCCACAGAAAAAGGAATACAAGATGACCCAGGTCATCGAAAGCAGGGATCTATATGGGAAGTCAGATTAGATTTGGAATTCCTTTATTCTCCTATTTTCCCTCCAATCTTTGTCCTTCTCTTTACAGACCACACATGCTTTCCTGTGTGAATTCACACGGCTTTATTTCCTTGTCAGTTTTGCTGAATTCCAGTTAGATGTCTGTATTTTCCTTGCTCAGGACTTGTAGGAAAACTCGGATTTGCTGAGAGTAAAACATGCCTATTCTTATAAATGGGGCAGCTAGAGTATTTGGCTCTTAGCAGGTTTTAGAAAATAAAACCAAGTTGTTCTTACGCATGTATAACTGTTAGGCAAATAGATGCAGTTTGTGATGTGAATTTACACACTGGTCTGAAAGCCTTGTCAGAGAGGTTCCCTCATTGGCATCTTTAATTCATGCCATTTACATTTTGTTGTCATTTTCCTGTTTTTTCCTCCTTCTTGATGCATCCTTTTTAAAAAAATTTTTTAACTTTTTTATTTAATGAAACATCCCTGAGCGGATACAGTGCAATGTCTGCATGAAGCAGCGATTGTCATTTACAAAGCATGAAACGAGATGCACAGAATGTGGATCCCTTCTTCCAGTGCACACCTTTCCATGCACGTGCTGTGAACATTTATTAGTTCTTGCGGGAGGGAAAGAATTAAGTGCTGGGGTTGCGTCACTTGAAGGAAAGTTGTTCTCATCAAAATTTCAAAACACCTTGACATGTTGTCAGAATGCTCAAAGGACAGTTTTTTTTTAAGGCTTTGTTACCTTTAAAAACTGTACTTGAATCTTTTTTAGGAGAAAATTTGGCCACCGTAGCCCAAACTGGAAATTTCTTTCTCAACCAAAGTGGCTGAGCAACATACTGGTTTCCGTTGTGTTGTTCCAGTTCAGTTGCTAGCTCTATTTCCTGTCCCCTAGCCTCAGAAGGTTCATGCTGTACCAGTGAAATGCTTGCACTAGTGGAAACGACACAAATTCAAAGCCAGTACCTCCTGAGGCAAGTGTGGGGAACAATCTTTTTCCTACACCACCCATGGGACAAGGATGGAAAAAAAATTCTCTGCTCCTTCATCAATTGAGCCAATTTAAATCCTCCAAGGTAAATTGGAGGCCACAAATGATTCCCTTTGCAACTGAGCGGGAGTTACAGGCTGGCAATGGGAAACGCTAGGCCAACAGAACAATGAAAACAAAGTTGGACCTAAGTTCAAAGCTCAAAGGGAAACACCAAGTAGACACATTAAGCATTGCCTATCACAAGCCAATCATAAAACATACATTGCATTTGGAAACAGCTTGGTTTAATTGAGTGCCTTCCATTACCCTGTTTTCCTAGCAATCAGTAAAGTAATCTTTCCATTAGAAGGAAATATGACTCTTGGAATTAATTCTTTATACAAAGAGCTAGCAGGAGTGACATTTACACCAAAAAGAATTGAGTCCCTGTAGCAGCATAATAAGCAGTCTACAGCTGTCTTCTTAGAACCAAAGGTAATTTGGTTCAATGTAGTTAAATTAATTGAATATAACAGTAGTTGAGAAAGAGATTCATTATTTTAAAGTCTTTTTGTTTTTTCCCAGTGGTTTGGAACTCATCAATCATGAGGTGAGAAAAGGCTCTGTTTCCTAAAAGGAAAAGACGAACACTACTGTTTTGATCATCAATCAGGGGTTCTGAGGCATCTTGGAGGTGACTCTCAACCATGAACTTCAGGAGAGCATAGGATATGAAAAAAATCAGTTTCCATTGATTGAAATTTACAAAGTAGGGATGTGTGTGTGTGTGTGTCTGTGTGTCTGTGTGCGTGTGTGTGTATGTGTGTGGTGTCTGACAAGTAGAAAATGGCAGGTCTTTATGCGTTGGGGGCTGGGGTACACACACACAAGAACATAATTTATTGTCTTATACACAAATGTCTCCCCTAACTTCCTTTTCAGCCACCTTCCTTTGGATCAGATAAGACTACAGGCATAGGCCTCCAGGAAATAGGCAGAATGCATGCCTTGGAATTTATGCTTTTCTGATGCTTAAATTCACTGGAGAGCTGGTGGAGAAGGGAGAACCTGTATAAAAAAGTCCACAGTTTCTGATTCTGATGTCACCAATGCATTCTACACTTTTATAAATTGCTAAAACCAATCTTACAGTGGATGGATGATATAATTTCAAACCACATAGGTAATAGTTTTGGCATAGGGGTATATTAGTTCCATAGAATAGACGTATTATTTTCTGATCTGTCAATTTTTTGTTGTATTTTTATAACATAGTGTTTTGGAATTGAAAACAACTACTGGCCCTAGATGAGAAGGACACAGAAAGTCCCACCTTTCCCACCACTTTTTCTAACAAATGTATAATGAAAATAAATGTAAAAATTATTTATTTTGCATGATTCTATTTCTGCCTCTTATTTGCCAAAACATGGCCAGAGAGAAAATGTTTACATAAAATGGCACTGGGACCTTGGGTTCTGATTGACTTTTTCTCTCTAATTTTACTAGAAAAAAAATGCTGGTCATAATCCACAGGACTGTATTTTTTGGTTGACAACAATAAGCACCAAAGTTAAGTTTTTTTCACAATTGGAAATCCAAATCCAAAGGAAAAAGGGTTTAATGTGCTTTTGTGAAAAATAGAAAATATGTAATTATTTGGTTGAAAAAAGAAAGTCCTGGCTCTTACAATATTATCTGCAGACCAATTCTTAAAACAGGAAAATGGCTCCAAATACTTTCCCTCTCCCCAGAATGTACCATCCTGATAAGGCTTTGATATAATTCATAGAAATAGCATTTTTATATAGAGACCATGCATTATATTGATCCCTCTGTAGACTTATTTCTGAATTGGTACCATCCTGCCATTAACTACAGATGAAAATACTGGCTGGAAAAACAAAGCCCTGATTGTCTAACGTAAAAGTAACACATAACATAGAAAGTAAATAATATAAGGGAGCCTGGCTGAACCTCCACTGCTAGTAGGTGTGGTATTTTAAGCCACAGTGCATGTGCATGTATGAGTAATAGTCATATATAATATTCTCATATATTATATACTTATTACATACGTGCACAGTACTTTCCAAGACAGCTACGAATTTACACATGCATCAGCTATCTAAAAACACAGAAATAGGGAAGCCTATTTAGTAGAATTTTCTTAAATTATATTTGAACAATCAACAGGAAAAGTAATCTTGTAAAGTACCGCTCTGTTCTTGTATATATCTACAATAAAATTCTATAAACAGTTGTCTTCAAAACATACTCGAATAAAATTAAAAAAAGGTAACACCCAGTGTCCTATATTTGTATATTTATGGTCATTTCAAAAACAAACAAAAGAGCCCCACTCAGGTGCATATTTACATTCTTCAAACTGTAGCGGTGAAAAATAATTCTATTAAGTGCAGGACATTCCTAATGTTGCAGTAGTGACATTTTTCTTAAGTCTTCATGAACACATTGCTTTTGTCTGAATGGTGACGCATTCCATGACTACGAGGCAGTCCTCTGGTCCCCTTCATTTGCACACGGTGGCACAGTCAGGATTAAAGAGCTCCTTGTATAACGGAGGAAACAGTGTATTCACTATGTCTGGATGAGACTGCTTAAATACCTGCAGCTTCTCCCCGTGCAAGTTGCACACGGCCGTGATGGTTGGTATCTTGGCTATTAACTGCAGAGCGGAGACACAGGGAGGGAGACAAAGAAGGAAGCTCATTAGTGCTCTGTCTTCTGAATCAGTGTCTTCTCTGGTCCTAGATAAAGGTAAATGGCTTTGGAAAAAGATGTTCAGAATAAAAGCAGGCTCGCTTTCAGCTTCTCTTTAGAACAAAACAACTCCCGCCCCCAACTTCTAAGGGAAAAATCAAGAGACAGAAAGAAAGCAGGGCCAAGCTTCCGGATTCATTGTTCTTAAATAAAGTAGTATGGGAAGTAGTCTGATATAATATTTACGAGGGGGTGCTCTAGGACAGCTTCCTGGGTCAGAATCCTGCTTCTAAAGCGGCTTAATCACAGTGTGGCTGCTGCACACTTTCTGTCTCAGTTTTTCCTATTTGTAGAGTGGGCTTTCTGAGACTATCAGCTTAATGGTGTTGTGTAGATGGAGTAATAATTTGCATAAAGTGTTAAGGATGCTGTAGGTGTGGAGCATAATTGTTAGCTAATATTACAATCCATCATTTCCTACAGATTCATATAACATGAATATTAGATTTTAGCTTTGGAGGGTGGTAAAGCTAGAAAGTATAACCAATTGTGTGAGGTATAATCCATAATTATCTGTTTTGCTTGGCATTCAAATCCACTAAAATCACCAGTGTCCCTCAAATTCTTTTCCAGTATAGGAACGAGATGAAACTTGTGCTTAATCAAGAAAGAAGTTTGGAGGGCCCTGCCACTTAGCTCCCTTGTGGAGGCATTTAAAAAATGAGTGAGAGAATATACATTTTATAATTGGCATTTTAGATATTTATGTCTCAAGTAGGATGCACGTTTTTGAGTTAATACCCAGAAGATAATGTTTTATAATAATTTTAAAGATTCACAGTTTGCTAAATGCTACATAGTTCTTAAGAGATGAACAATTCTAGATTTTAAGATACTTAAAACTTGGGAGCATTTCAAATCCATCGTGTCAAAATTAGCTTAAACAAGTGTCCTTGAGATCATATTTCTGTGAGGAATGAGGTACGTTCTCACCGAGAACGATGTTAAGGAAGATCAGCATGATAGTTCACCCAGCGATAGCTGCTATGCCATATATTGAAAATGTTGATGTTAAAATGCAATGAAATAAAATCCATCTCATCACCAATTAAGCCCATTATGCTGTCTACTCCTGTTGAGTAATGAGAATCCATTTCAGCCTTTGAAGTGAAAGAGGAAGTCAATAATTATTTTGTGGTTTTTCAAAATCAAAAGAAATTTCCATTCTTTCATTAACTTTCCTTTTAACAACTAATGACTGTCTAGTCATATTCTGAGCTATTTAAAAATAGCATCAGAATTAGAACTATTGAAAAACTAAGGGATCTAGAACACATAAAGGCCTTTGAGGACTCAGACTTTCCAACCTACTCATCTCCACTGCTATTGAAAGTGAGAGAGACATGAAAAAAATACAGAATATGTCTATAGAAAGGATGTTAAATTTTACATTAAGAGTCAAGTCTCTCTCCAACATTATGAATTAAATTTTTTCATTCATGATACTCCATGATTAATTGCATGTTTACTATGTAGCATGCCCTCAGCTAGACACCAGAATGCACAAAACAGTTACGGTTCTTGTTTATAGTCTACGTGTGAAGACAGATGGGAATAAAGTTACCACACTGTCAAAAGCAGCCGGAAAAACCGTGATGAGAGCCATAGAATGGTGGCTCAGCAAGGGTAGCTAATAGTATGTCCTGACTTCTTGTGGCGGACTGGAGAAGGCTTTCTTGTGGAGGGGACAGCGACTCTGACCTCTAAAGGAAGAGCAGACACAAACTAGGCACTGGGGGAGCAGAGATATAAGCCCAGGATCACAGGCAAAGACACTGTGGTGCTTGGCGTATTGAAAGAAGCGAAGGTAGCACAGGGTTTGTGTGGCAGTGGTGAGTGTGTTTGGGGTAATTATAGAGAGATGCACATGGCCAGATTACAGAAACCCTTGTGCTTCATATTATGGTTTTTGAAAGAGTTTTAAGCAAATATAAACACAATCAAAACCTCATTCTGAAAGGTTTACTTTGAGTCTAGGGTAGAAAACTGTCTTTTCTATATCTTTCTAGGTAAAGAGTGTATGAGTGTCCACTTAAGCAGAGTCTTTTGGGAAATTATTCAAGATTTCTTAACCAGCTGGCTCACACAGAAAACTGCAACAATTTAGGAATGCTTCTTGCACATTATATTTCTCCCTGAAATAGCCATTGAATGCGGACAGTCTTTGAAAGCTTTCTACAATCACCTGCCATTGATTTGATGATGTGGAAAGCTTCTGAAACGTCCTGATGCAAGGCTAATGACCATCAATCTTCAGCATGCAGAAGAAACGCCTGCATGCTTCCTGCAAATGCAGATTACTGACCCTACTCCTAGGGATGCAGTCTCACAAAGTTTGAGTGGAGCTCAGATGCTGTGTTTGAAACAAACATCCTGGGCAAACACTGATGTTGTGGGTCCCTGAAACAGACTCTGGAAAACAGTGCTGCAGAGGTTCAAACCTTATGCATTTACAACTGGCTTTCAAAAGTGAAAAGTAAACTCTTATTATATTTGAGACAGTCCTGTTTGCTGAATGCCAAGTTAGCTGGTTTACAGGAAGCAGACAAGGACATTATTATGTCTAGAGAGAAGTTTGTGCTAGCCTCGTTCTACTATATGGTGAGGGGTAGGTAAGGACGTTCGTGAACTTCCTGTGGTGCACAAACACTGCGCAGAGAGGATTATTCTAGGATAAACGCTATGGGCTTTGGAGTCAGCCTGGTTGGCTGTGGACCCTCGCTCTGCCGTTTACAGTTCCTGATCAGCTAGGTGGAGGGAAGGAGAGTGTAACGGCCGCTGCCTCTGAGGCAAGCTGAGAGGATTTAATGAGCGCACACGAACGTTTGTGCAGTGATGCCTGGTGTGTAGTGGAGACATACATGGTGAGTGTCATGTGTCTGCTTTCGCTGTCCTACTTCCTTCAAGGAGAGAAAACCTCAGGGTCATGATACTCAGTTGAATGACACGAAGAGCAGAACTCAGCTTAGCCCTTTATCAAGCACCAAAACCCGAGTCTCAGTATACTTCATGCTAGTGCATGGGACAATCAGCCATTTGCTTTCACTGAAATAAAAAAGCAAACTTACAAAGATTTTGCTTTTTCTTATAGTAATCAAGTTACTCTTTTAATTAACTGTGATTTATGAAGTAGATTCCTAAGTACTATAACTCCTCAAGCATCTTTCTGCTCCTTTGGTGAAGGGATGGTATAGGAAATTAAAACCTATAGCAGTTCATTTGGCCGAAAACCAGGTAAGTAGGTGTTAGATTTGGAAAGAGAAAACAGGCTCTTTCTCCTTTCTGTAAAAAACTGGTATTTTGTGAAGAGTTTTGTTCATCCCTACTTCTGCCCTCTTTTATGGGATTTAGATCCTTTCTTTGGCTCCTCCGGAGAATGGGCCAGATGGCTGAAGAGCACACGAACCATCGCAGCAAAGAGCACTGACAAAGGCAAAGCACTTGTGCAACCTCCAAGCTCTCAGAAAGGGCTGGTTGAGAGATGCTGTCCAGTCAGTTGTGAGAGGAAGTGCTGGAAAGGCATCCATCATTCTGCAGGCCAGGTGGGCCAGGAGGCGGCACAGAGGCAGCGGCAGCTCTCGTCAGAGCCCAGAAGGCTTTGGCGAGGAAGCAGCAGGCAGACACTTATTGCTCATTAATATTTTGTACCGCAGCTCGGAGACTCCCATTTCAAAGGGAGCTCAGCGCAGGCTCAGCA
>RJWT010043539.1:0-11949 GCA_004365215.1 Cuniculus paca
TTTATTACAAAGCTTAGTCAAAACATTACACTGGCATGTAATGCATATACTAATTTCAAAACAATAGAGAAAGCCAGTAGATGAAATGTGTTGTTATGGGTATCCTGCTCTCCTATCCTTTTGTTGTTATTTTAATGTATAAACCATAAAATAATAATTATTTGTTTACTGGAAAATCAGTTTCATTTCCCTTATGAATAAATGTTAATATTCATCAGAAAGTAAAATTATCACATTTCAGTGACCTGCTTGAAGATGAGAATCCCTTTAATGAAAGTGTAAGTTAAAGAAGATAACGAAGACAGAAGAAATGTGTAGCTTCATTGGGAATGAATAAAAGAGCACTCTGAAAAGCCCAGAAAACTTTCATGAATTTCTGAGCAGAGAAAACTATAAGATGGGACAAAAGGAAGAAACACTCCCCAGGAAATCCTAGGCTTGATATACATCGAAGAAGTACTGCTATCAAATGGAGTGTTTGTGAGACTACTTCAAGATCAGGGTCACAATATTCAAATTTGGGGGAGGAATTATTTGAGATAAATTGTAAAACTGCTTTTGGAGAAGCTGCATGTGGCAGGTACCCACCTGCAGGCTAGGCACACATGTTCAGGGGACTTGAAACTGAGGCTCCAGGTAGAAGCAAGTGTTTCCCTTCCCATGATGTCACAGGCAACACTACAGACCCACATCAGTCACACAAGCAGAAAAGGAGAAGGAACAATGATATTTGATGTTAGCATATAGGTGCAGGGAGATGGACATTATCATACAGTGTCAGCAGCCGGTAAACTGAGAAGGCTTATTGGAGGTGAATTTGAGAATGTCTGTGGAATAAAAATGACATAATTTCTACTTGACCCTTTTTATTGGAATGCAACAATGAAATAAATAACATCCACCAGCAACAATCCATAAAAGTATTATATTTGCTGTAACATTGTTGCAAGAAGTTTAAAGCAATATAATTGGCCATGAGTAGACAAAATTTAAGTGAATTACAGCACTATTAATAATCAGACATACAAAATATAGTTATCTTAATAATAGCAAAAAACATAGAAGAACTAAGGCTTGAGGTCCGCCAGGTTCTGCTCTGAACTTTAGTGCACATTAATTTACTTAACCCTCTGAGGAAGTACTATGGATATCACTATTCCTATTTTAGATGAAGAAACTGAGGGAAAAGTGTCTGGACATGCATTAACAGATGGAAAGAATAAAAATCAAGATTTAAACCCAAACAGTCTAACCTTAGAGTTTTCAGTTTATCCTCTATGCTATTGTAGCAGAAAATGCCCCATCCCAGCCAGTATATTTCAGTCTATTAGTTGCCCAGGCAACAGCTTCTCTTACTTCTGTTTCTTAGAAACAGTTGGTCACTGTGATGCATAGCTGATTACTGTGAAGCAAATTGTAAGAATCAATCAAAGACAGCCAAGTACTCTGCTTCTGTATACATCCTGTTTGCAAACTCCATATAAGCCCTAGACTACTTATGATCAGGGCCTGATATTTTGGGAATGATCCTGGTCAGAGCCCTTTGATGCAAATAAAGCAACCTCAAAATCCTTGGTGTCGTTTCAGTGTTTCTGTCTGCCATAGAGCTATAATTAAATATGGGCATTATAATTAATAAGGAGGATTTAATTACACTGACACATAATGATCTATAACATACACTGTTCCATGTCAACAGCAAAATTCTTCTTCAGTAAAGAAAAAGTCTGTTAAAAGAGGTTATTTCTGGGAATAGAAGAAGATAGTAATGTGAAGCTTGTACATTTTACTAATTTTCATCATTCCTTGAAACTTCTTATAGCGCAAATACATCCATGTTGTGCTCAAATAATTAAAATAAACTAAGAGCAATAGCATCTATGTATTATTTACAGCTACCAAATCCTAACAAGATTTCTAAAAGCAATATATGAGAAAGCTTCCTATATTCTTGTAGCAAAAGTTAGGGCCCATCCTGTACTTAAAGAGATTACTATTTACTCCTGGTGCATCTGTGACACTAACCTATATGCCAACTACTGTGTGGACACTTGATAATACTTCAAATAACCTCTCTTTTAATCATAAAATTAAGCCATAGAGATTAGGAACTCTTGGGTGGAAGTAGTCAATGGAAACAAGCAAGAGGGCAGGCTTACAGGAAACAGAAATTAAAGTATTTTTTAATGTGAGTGCTAGATATTTAGTTTTTGAGGATTTACTGACTTTTACCCAATGCATCCTTTCTTGTAGAGAACTAATATGTTGACTGGTTATACATTTCTGACCACGAAGGAAAACAAGAAAAGAGGCAACTTAGTCCAATCTCCTTGTCAGCATAACTGGACCTCTGGGTAAATACTCATATTTCTAGGAAATCCTTATATAGACAGGATATTCCTTGCTTAAGGGTTGTCTATATAAAGTAAATTATAAGAGTTTATGATTCTGGGCTCCTTGGAAAATGTATCTTTAAAGTCTAAGTATTTCTTCTGTTGTGAGGCTACCATAAAAATTCACCTGGTTTGAAACAGAGACTACTTCTCAAACATGGAAGTTTCCTGGTCTAGATACTTGCTGGTTTGTCTGATCCTCTTTATTGCCTAAGTATTCTTGAAACTGTTAGTAAGCTTTCATACTGAGTAAGACTCTTTTTATTAATACCTGTTTACAGTTACATAATGTTTACATTCATTGTGTGGAGTTGGTACATGTACATAAAACATTTTAATTATTCTGTATCTCCTTCCCCTGCTTTCTTCTCCCTCTCTCCATCTCTTGATCTGACATTTTATGTTACCACATATTGGCAATGTGAGCAGGATTCCTTTCAGTACTGCAAATCACAATGGCTAAGGTAATCTTTAGTAACAAAAGCTAGGTGAGAATGTCCTGAAGATTTAATTACAGTAGAAGAGACTACCTATCCAGTGCGGGTAGGAGATGGCCTGGCTTTGAATGAACAGGACCCCGAGGGAGTAGGTATAGATCTGAGGGAAAGGGCTAAGTGGATTGACACAGGTGGCTTGAAGAGAAGAACAGAAATATTTCTAGTGCCAGGGCCCCTGGTAATGTGAAACCTATGGGTGAGTGCTGTGAGAATGTTTTCTTCCTGTTGTGGAAGATCTATTTACACTTCTATGACTATTTGGTCTTTCTCCGTCACAAAGTAACAGAAGAAAGGCCATTGATTGTTCAAACTAACTACAAATAACTGGGGGATAAGGTCAGGTGCCTACTGGACCCAAAGGATATCCTGTGAAATTTTTCAAATATTTGACAGAATACCAGCAGAAGCTGTCTTGGTTACTTTTTTGGTTGCTGGGACAAAACACCTGACGCCCAAAGTGAAGGAAGGAGAGATTTATTTAGCTTACAGTTTCTGTGGATTTCAGTCCATAATCAGCTGACTCCAAGGCAGGTGGCATGGCACTGGGGCAACACTTCAAGGCAGCAGCCAGAGCAAAAGGAGGCAGCCGTTCATGGTGGCTGCAAGCAGCAAGAGCAAACCGTGCCAAAGAGGAAAACACGCCCCCATTGTAACCTTACATTGTATGTGGGCTCCACCCCTGGGCGGGTGCAGAACTCATACCGCCAATCCCATAGCTAGACAACAAGTCAATCGCAAATGCTAGATTCAGCTGCTTCCATGACTACATGAGGCTTGGGGGGGCCACCTATATACAAACCATAACAGAAGCCAAATGAAGTATTATTTACAAGGGTTCTTAAACTGCCTGGGCTACTTCATTAATTTTAGACCTACACAATCCAGAATGGCTACAACCTTCTGCAAGCTGGTACACCCATTCTGTATAAAAACTAAGGTGCTCCAATTGGTGAAAGTAGATGCACAGTAAACCTATCCAAAGAGGGGCAACTGTGCTACTTATCCTCCATATCCCATGACTTCCAATGCTATAGAAACTGTTGGCAGCACAAGTGACCATAACTGAGTGTATAGATACATACACTCGGTTCATGTTCCTGACAAGGATAATAAAAGATGCTGTCATCTGGAAGATTCACCATCTTGTGCTCCTTATGTCATCTTGCTATTGGACATCTAAGAGAATATTCAGGAGACAGTGATAGACCGGTTTTCTTGGCTAATGCATAGGCACTGCATGGAGACAAAAAGATCTGAGCATAAGAAAAAGGACATGAGTAGAGAAATTAGAAGACAGAAAGGAAATAATAACTCACCCAATTGAGTGGACCTATTTAAGTGATTTTATAAAAAAGTGGTGTCAATAAAAGTGAAAGAAAATCTGTAGTTTATTTGCTTTCCTTTGCAATGCTGGGGATCAAACTCAGGATGTGCTGGGCAAGTACAACATTAAATGCCACATCAGTAAAGTTTCTCCTAGGAAATTAGTATAATAATGCAAACATTTGGACAGAAAGGAGATGTTCTGGCTTTCCTTTCCACCTCCTAAATTTTCTTTGAAAGGTACCACCCTTTGGAATCTGAGAGAAACAAAATCTAATGATGAAATCCTAATTGAAAGCAGAAAGTGCTTGACTTTGGGAAGATGGCAGAATTGTGAGCAGCAAGAGAAACAGCCTTTCTGATATTTGGAATCTGTACTCTGGAATATAGCAATGTGAGGAAGAGAAGGAGGAAGGAAGTGAGTCCCGCAGACCCAGCAAGGATCTGAAACAAGAATTACACTCACACAGAGAGCAAAGAAAGGGATCATAGCATAGAAGAGGGAGGTGGCAAGTGACACTTTCTTCCTGAGCCCTCACTCTCAGGGTGGGAAGGGTGGCTCGAAACTGCAGATGCATGGTGACTCCTGGCAATCCCAGAGAAATGCATAGTGCAATCCACAAAGCAATGCACCAGTAGAACAGAGTAGTGAACACTGTGGATTACAGTGGATCATGAATTACTTTGGTTCAGATTCCCCCCCAGGAGAGGGAATTGGCTGGTTGCCATTTTGGAAAGAAACCAGTGGAAGTTAGAACTCAGAGCAGCTGCAGGTTGGCTCCATCTGGCAGCTCCCAGTGTCAGGGTAAGGCACTCCTGAGTTCCAGCTGGCAGGTCAGGAGGCCAATTCAAGTAGGCAGGAGGCACTCAGAATTTTTTGGGATGAAAGTCTTGGGTCCCAGCCTCACAGCCAGAAACCAGTAACACCCTGAACTTTAGTGGAACTAAAGGCACAGTTTTGCTTGGGTTATCTACCACTGCCAAAATTATACTGCAGGCTTGCTGGGAACAGTCAACATGAATCTGAGCTCTTTCCACCCCCTCTGTCAACCAGTGTCAATAGAGACAGCTCCTGAAGTGGATAATTTTCTCTAGCTTTCTTTCTTTTCTTTGATTCATTTTTTTAATTTTATTTTTTCTAGTTTTTCTCTCTTTCTTGATTGTTCTTGTTTTTAAACAAGTAAGAACATTGTTTCTAGTTATGTTGTTGTTTTGTTCTGTTCTTGTTTCTGTTTCTTCCTTCCTTCTTTTCCTTTTGTCTTCTTTACCACTTCCCAAAGCTTGTACAATTTTCCTTTCTCCTCCAGCCTTGCTTCCAATGCCTTTCTCTTCATCTGTTTCTCTAGTTTTACCCCTAACTTCTTTTAAATTTTCTAGTCTGAGGATAAATGAGGGAATATTTACTGTACACAATTTTCTAGCTTGTTTTGCATTTTGTTATATAATTACAAATTTTGTTCTTATGGTTAAAGGTATCAAGTTAATAGTTACTATAGAATGTCATTTTCTTGGGTATGTTTGATGATATTAATATCGATTGTACTACTTTAGCCAAGGTGACATAGTTGTTCTTCTAATCAGTTGTTTTTCCTTGCATGCCAATACTGAGACTTCCTGAGGGTCATAAACAATACTGCAGACAAGTGTCAAAGAACTAGGAGCTGGGCCAAATAGGCAGTAACTTCTCATTCTGAATAAGTTAAAGAAGTAGGATCTTGCAACAGATTCAAAACCTAAAGGCAGCTGCATCTCAAAACCATCACTGAGAAGTAGTTATTTCCTAAGGGTGCTTGATACTAGCAATAAAGACACCTACCATAAACAATTTACAAGCATCAGTGAAGGAATTAAACTAAAAAAAAATGAGAAGACACAGAAGCAAGATGTAACCCTAGAGTTCCAAGGGAAATCAAAGGGCAATAAGGTGGAACAATTTGCAAGCCACCCACAAGGACTTTCCGAAGTGGTTACAGTAGAAGTAACAAAGTGAATGAATGAGGCTCTAGAAAAGAATCAAATCAGAAATAATTTCTCACATAACTTCAGAGATGATGACCATAATAAAGGGCATGATTAGTGAATCTAGAGAAGACACAGATAAATAGGAAATTGATGGAAACCATGAATGCTCAACATAGGAAAGAAATTGAATCCATGAAACAGATTTAATCAGATATCCAAAAGACTGAAAATTCTGTTGAAAGTGTACACAGCAGAATGAACCAATATAAAGATAGAATATCACATCTAGAAGACACGGTTGTAGTTAGTGATCATGAAAGGAAAGATTGCTTAAAAATTGCACGAGGCTAGGAAAATCAATCCAACAGATACAAGAGGGAAAGAAGAATAACATAAGAAGGACAAGAGTCAATGACAAAGCTGGAGATAGCACAAATGAAAAAAAAAACCTGTTCACAGGAATAAAGACAGAAAACTTCCCAAGCATGGAAAAAGAATTTAACATACAGATAAGTAAGCAAATAGAACTGCAACTAACCATGATCAAAAAATATACCCCAAGGCAAACAATAGACAGGATTTCAGAAATTCAATATAAGAACAGAATATTAAAAGCTGTTTGAGAAAAGTAATAAATTACTTATAAAGAAAACCCATCAGAATTACAGCAGACTTCTCAACACAAACTCTTAAGGAGAGCTTGGAGTGAAGTATTTCAAGCCCTAAAAGAAAACAACCTCCAACTAAGAGTGATGTACCCTGTGAAACTATCTTTCAAAACAAGTTTGATGAAGATCTGTTATAATTTGTGCACAAAATCTACTCGTGGCAGCTGTTCCAAATGAACTATTTGAAAACCATTGAATAGCTTGTTAGTATTACTGAAACTTTCCCATACCAAAAGAAGACATCAAAGAATTCTGACGCTCAGAGACATTTCAAATAGAAGTCAAATTACTGCAGAAGTTCACTTCTAAATCAGAATTGTGATACGGAAGGGCACTCTTTGTGTGGTAGACATGTTCAGAGTGGGGAATCACTGTTTGGTTCATGGTCTGTAGGGCTGGGAAACAGTATCCAACAGACTTCTCCAACTCCAACAGTGCTTGCTCCATGTCTCATGAATTGCTCTCAGCTGAAGTTAAAGAAAGGGCTGTGTTCACTGACAAGTTTCTGAATTGTATGTTTGTAAATCAGTAGTGAAACACTCTGCATAGGGGAACTAATGGAAGAGAAGGACAAGTCTGCACAGGGGCTGAGCTGTGCTGTTCAAAGGGCCATCAGCTGTATCCTTATATATTCTCAGAGGAATGGTGTTTACTTAAGAAAACTCCTGTGAGCAGAGGAGGAATTAAATTGTGTCATGTGTATAACTACTGGATATAATCAGTTATTGACTCAGGAGGGACTAGACTAAGGAGATTATCCAGATTTCTACAATTCATTATCTGCTGCCCACAGTAAGCACGGATGTAGGCATTCAGGCCACACACTGATGGGCTAATGAAACTCGAGGCTGCTTCCTCAGTCAGCAGGAAGGGAAGCATTTAGCAAGGCTGTGCACACCCTGCTGTTTACGACAACACGGGTGGAAATGCAAGTCATTACCCTCAGTGAAATAAGGCACAGAAGGATATGTACTGCAGGATTATACTTACATTAGATATCTGAAATAGACTCACAGGAGAAATGAGAACAGTGATTACTGGGGGCTAAGAGAAGCAGAAAACTAGAAATGGTTTAATTAGGCAAGATAAATAAACTCAAGAGATCTGCTCTAAAATATAGTGCCCATAGTCAGTAACCCTGGGATGGGCAATGCTATGATCTGGAGGTTTGCATGTTCTCCAAAATTCATGTACTGGAACCCACACCAGGGTGCAATTATACTGAGGGGTCTTTTGGAGGTAATTTGCTCAAAAATGTGGAAGCCTTATAAAACAAGATTAATATCCTTATGTAACATGCCTGTTTCTGCCTCTCCCATCAAGTGAGGACAGAACTAGGAGGTACCATCCACTAGGGTCCCTGCTAGGCACTGAACTCTGCCAGTGCCTTGCTCATGGACTTCCCAGCTTTCAGAACTACGAAGAATAAAATTTTGTTGTCTAAAGGTTACCCAAGCTAAGATATTTTATCATGTCTGCTCAATTGGACTGAGACATGCACTTCAGTAGTTGCTCTGTGCATCATGTCAAGTTTTTCTTGAGGATTTTTATACAGCACTATTTCAAGGAATGGGAAAGTATTATAATTCTTTGTGTACCAAGCTCTCCACCTCTACCCATAGGCCGGGTCAGGGAAGAGTCTTAGCAAGGCTGTTGCTGCTATTGGCTCTGTGGCTAATCACATGCCTGCTGTGTTGGAAAGCTCAACCACTTAGGAAAGAACATGGGTAAGAATAGCTATAGCAAATGACAAAGGAGCAGTCTGATTTCAACCTCAGGAAAGGAGGTGATCATGTAATTTTACTGGCACCAAACCAGGGGAGAGAGAGCAACATTGTTGGGTATGATTGACAGATATGGTTCTGATTATTGGCTACTATTGGAAGAAAAATTTTGGATTTCTTTTGTTTGTCCCTTTAACTTTTTTTTTTTTTTGTATGGGGATCAAGTTCAGGGCTTAATGAATGTGGGCGTATACTGTGGCACTGAGCTACACCCCTAGCTCTGGATTTCTTTTCTCTGGAGATAAAAGATGGAGTTTCCTTCTATAAATGTAAGGAAAGAAGAGACACACTGTCCCAAATAATACTGTGAGTTTTCCTAATGTATGATGTGTTAAATGTTACTGCAATCCATCTGACACAGCTACATGGTGTTTTAAAGGGTTTGCAATTTCAGAAATAGGATTAAATGAAAACCACAATTAAATAAATGATGTTACCCAGGACACAGGATTGCTTTGAGAAGCTGAGTCAAAGTTTTCCACATATATAAAACCATATAAAAATGGATTGTCTAGAGAAAAAAGTAAGTTTGACTTTAGAAACATTGAACATTGTCTTGAGAAAATCATATTAAAAAAAAAACCCAACAACTTTGTACAATTGAAGTGAACAGTAATTGAGATAGAAAAGATATATCAAAAAAAAACTTTAAGGTTTGTAAGTTTGTAATATAGTAATTGAACTATGAACATGCTTTACTCTTCTCATCAGATGGAACCAATTTTGATGATGAATTTTAGTCTCTTTTCTTTATTTGCATTTATTCTTTTTTAAAAATATAGTAAGATAAGTGATATAAATATATGATATAAATATGGTACTTAATATATAAATACATAACATAAAAACAGTAAGACATATAATAGCTTGATAAATGTATGGCAAGGCAACAATAATTGATTTCAAACAGTGAATTGGTTGTTAAAGATGTTAAAGCAACTGCCCAGTATTCCAAAAGAAAATGAGGCTGAAAATCAAGACTAGTGTCTGTGTAACCATAATTGAACTTTAAATTAAGACTATTGGAATTTGCTAGAATGATGAGCCTTATCTATCTAATTTTTAATAAGATATTCCCAAGTACTGCTTATAATAAATAAATACAAAATTTATGGGTTTATAACTCTGGAAAATATCACAATGCCAGAATACAAAACACAGATATTTCATAATCTGCACACTTATTCTGTTGTATTAGCTGATGTCACAGAATCTGACCTGAAAGCCTCAAATTTTACCTTGGAGAAAGTGAATATGTAATATGGAAAGAAGGAATTGTATTTGTTTAAAGTTTATTTGATGTATATTTTTCCACCTCAAATTCTAGAATGGCTCTAAATGTCCCACATTTTCTTTTATTAATCTCCTTGAATGGTTCTCTCCTTGAAATTATTAGGAAAGCATAATAATGCACAAATTCTGATTTCTATAAAAGTAATATAAGTTTCATCCATAAAATATAATATGCACAAAATAAACAAGTTTCTACAACCTTATGTCATGTCCAGAAATATATATATTAAATATTTTAGTCTATTTCTTTCCAGGAATTTTACTTTATATTTTTTAACTTTTTATTTTTATTGGCACTTGTTTGCAGTACATAATAATTACACTGATTGCAAGGAGTTGGTGAATGTACATAACATATTTTGATTATTTTATATTTTTAAATAAATATTCTAGAAGAAAATTAACATTATTTTCAAGTAAGTTACAAATTCTACTGGGGTGAGAAGTGTTTCACTTAGGAAAATCCTTCGAGGACTCCTCTTCAAAGGAGAAGGCTCCCCCAGCTTCCTTACCTCTAGTGCAGTGGTGGTTGTCTTGGTTATTTTTCTCTCCTTGCTGAGACAACACACCTGACACCCAAAATGAGGGAAGGGAAGGTCTATTTCTTACAGTTCTTGGAGATTCCAGTCCATACTCAGTTGGTTCCAAGGAAGGGTGACGTGGCTGAGGGGCAGCCATTCATGGCAGCTGCAAGTGGCAAGGGCAAGCAGTGCAAAATAGGAGGGAAAAGCATGCCTCCTTTCGGACCTTATACTGTATGTCGGCTCCACCCTTGGGCAGGTGCAGCACTCATGACACCAATCCCGACACTAGACAGTGAACCAATTACAAATGCTAGATTCAGCCGCTTCCATGACTATATGAGGCTTGGGGGACTACCATAACAGTGTGAACTATGGCATTCATGTTATTTGCTTTTCTTTTAAAACAAAAGATGTGTCTTGGTTACTTTTCTCTCGTTGCTGAGACAAACACCTCACACCCAAAATTAGGGAAGAAAGGGTTTATTTAGCTTACAGTTTCTGGAGATTTTCGTCCATGATCAGCTGACTCCAAGGCAAGGTGGCATGGCACTGGGGCAACACTTCAAGGCAGCAGCCAGAGAAAAAGGGGGCAGCCGTTCATGGCAGCTGTAAGCGGGAAAAGCAAACCACACCAAAGAGGAGAAAACACGCCCGCATTCCAACCTTACATTGTATGTTGGCTCCACCCCTGGGCGGGTGCAGAGCTCACACCCCCAATCCCAGTGCTACACAATGAATCAATCATAAATGTTAGATTCAGCCACTTCCATGACTACATGAGGCTTGGGGGGGCCATCTATATAAAAACCGTAACATTTCACCCCGGCGCCCCAAAGACTCATGTACATCCCTTATACAAAAGGCATTTAGTCCATCTTCTTGAGTTGCCAAAGTCTTAAGTCTCCTCTGAGATCTAAGGCAGACTCTTAGTTGTAAGCCCCTGTACAAATGAAAACAAAGTTAAACACTTCCAACATGCAATGGCACAAGACAGACATTACCATTCCAAAAGTTACAAACGGGAATACAAAGCATTGGAACCAAAGTAAGTCCAAAATCCAGCAGGGCAAATGTTATGTCCTGTAGCTGTATGTCCAGCATCTGAAGCAATCTGTGGCAAGTTGTGAGCTCCAAAGGGCTTGTGTGGTTCCACCCCTATGGCACTTCTAGTAGTCACCAACCCCATGGCATCTCTCTTGTGCTGGCTCTGCTCCCTCATTGCAGGTTTCCTTAGATGATCCATGTTTTTGGCTTTTCCAAATTTTTGGGGTCTCCATTCTGGCTTCGCATTCACAGCTTCATATATTACCCTCTCAGGGGCACACTGCCTGACCTTCCAGGCCCTCTGAAATCAGGGTGGAAGCCTCTTTAACCTCAGAACACATTCATTTTCTGTGCGCCTAAAACCAGCGCCACATAGATGCTGCCAAGGTCTGCTGCTGGCTGGAGCAGTAGCCAGGCTTTCCTCTTTCTTGGCCGTAGAGGTCGAGTGCCTGGATTGCTGG
>RJWT010043540.1:0-11942 GCA_004365215.1 Cuniculus paca
ATGGCCATTCTCCCAAAATTATTATACAGATTTAATGCAATTCCCATCCAAATACCATTAGCATACCTCACAGATCTAGAGAAATCATTCTTAAAATTCATCTGGAACCAGAAAAGACCTAGAATAGCAAAGGTACTTCTGGGCAGCAAGGGCAGGACAGGAGGCATCACAATCCCAGACTTGAAATTATACTACAAAGTTACTGTAATCAAATCAGCATGGTACTGGAATCAAAACAGACCTGACAATCAATGGAATAGATTAGAAGATACAACCCCAAGTACAAACACACTCAGCCACCTTATCTTTGACAAAGGGGCCAAACATGTTCACTGGAAGAAAGATAGCCTCTTTAATAAATGGTGCTGGAAAAACTGGCTTGCCATATGCCAAAAACTAAAATTAGATTCAAGCCTATCACCATACACTAAACTAAAGTCAAAATGGATCAAAGATCTAAACATTAAAACAGAAACACTAAATCTGCTGGAAAACAAAGTAGGTAGAACTCTTGAAAACATAGGAGTAGGTGGAGAATTCATGAATAAAAATCAAGCTGCATGGGAAACAGTTCCCAGAATCAAGAATTGGGATCTTGTCTTGTTAAAAAGTTTTTGCATGTCAAAAGAAATCTCCAACAGAGTGAAAAGAAAACCCACAAATTGGGAAAAAATTTTAGTCAACTGCCCTTCAGACAAAGGTCTTCTATCCAAAACATATAAAGAATTAAAAAACATCAGGCCCTTGAAATTCAAAGACCCAATCCAGAAATGGGCATCTGAGATGAAAACATACTTCTCAGCTGAACAAATACGAATGGCAAATAAATACATGAAAAAATATTCAGTATCATTGGTCATTAGAGAAATGCAAATTAAAACAAGTCTGAGATTTCATCTCACTCCAGAAAGAATGGCCAGGATCAAGAAAACCACCAACGATAAATGCTGGAGAGGCTGTGGGGAAAAAGGAACCCTTCTCCACTGTTGGGTGTGCAGACTGGTGCAACCACTGTGGAGGTCAGTCTGGAGGTTTCTCAAAAAGCTAGAACTGGAAGTCCCATTTGACCCAGCTATTCCACTTCTGGGCATATTCCCAGAAGAAGTGAAATCATCTTACCACAGTGATATATGTGCACCCATGTTTATAGCAGCACAATTTGTAATAGCCAAATCTTGGAAACAACCCAAATGCCCATCAATTGAGGAATGGATAAAGAAGATGTGGTACTTTCATACAATGGGGTATTATTCAGCTATAAAAAATGATCACATTGAGGCTTTTATAAGTAAATGAATGAGACTTGAGACCATACTCATAAGTGAAATAAACCAAACACACATGTGTAAACACTGCATTGTCTCTCTAGTGTAAGAAACTGAAAGACTCAGTAAGATACAAAATTCCCGATAAATATGGAGAAATGGTTCTGAAATCCAGTGGTGCTTTTATTCTTTGATTTGATTGGTTTAAGTCCCTTTCCTACTATTTGAAGGCAATATGTGAGAAGATAGGAACAGCTCTTTTGAAAAATGAGACACTACGGTAGCCATTGCTGGTTTCTTGTTGTCCGACTTGAAGGCCTGTAATGCTCTTTTGTTTTATCTGGTTTTACATTACTTTGTTTTGTTTGAGTTTATTGTCTGTAAATGTAAGAACAACCATTTTGAAGAAAGCAAGAGACACTAGGGTAACCATTGTTAATCTCCTGTTGTTATGTTTTGAAAACCTGTATAGGTTGCAGTGTTCTGTTTTGAATGTTTGACTCTATTCTGTTTTGTTTTGTTTTGTTTTGTTTTGTTTTGTTTTGTTTTGTTCTATTCTCTTTAAAATAAAAAAAATGTACTCAGTAAAATGAGATAGCAGATTTGTGGGTACCTGGGACTGGAGGTATGAAAGCAAACAGGCATAACAAATGGGCACTAGAGCATTTGGGATGATGACATCCCAAGGATTTATGTTACTTATACAACTATATTATTTTAGCAAAACATAATGAAATATATGCTAACAATTAGTAAATTTAATGGTATGTAAATTGTAGCCCATAATGTATGCTAAAAAAGTAAATGCTTATAACTAAAATAGTTTACAGCAAGACATATGTATGTATGGTATCATCCTATCCACATTGAATGCACTACACATACTCATATCTGAGGCAGCAGACTAAAAACCTTCTGGAAGCATATATGCAAAAAATATGTCTTTCTGGGGAAAAGAACTGAAAGCATGGAGAGAAGACAGATAACTGCTTTTCATCCAGTACTTTCTGGCAAATAATTCAACCACATACACTTTTACTTTATAAATTCAAAATACCGTACTGGGCAGTAATAACGACCATGATCCTGATGAGCAGACCTGTTACCCTACTCTTGAAAATCTATGCTTATCAGAATGAGTACGAGCACTTCTGATCAGCTTACAATATAATCAAAGTGAGCCTCATGATAAAAACATGGTGCCATGTCTTAGTAATTTCAGAGAGATCAGTACAAACCACAGGCATTTGGGGGAAATTCAAGAAGTTTTCAACTAGAAGTACTTTAAACATCTCGAGGTATTACATTGTGCGATTCTACACTAACCAAAAATAAAACCTAGTCATTCTCCCCCAAACAAACAAAATACACACAAAACACTGATTACCCGAGGATTAAACGAGTAAGCCAGAGAGGGCAAGGGACTGAGGGGAACAGAATGGGAGAGAACAGGACCACCTCGCTGGCACAGGTGTGCGATGATCCAGAAGGGTACAGGTTGTAACAAGATGAATAGAGAATTTCAAAGCGCATTTTCCTGCTATGTCATGCTTTTAAAAGAAACCACTGTATCAACGGTGCCCAGATTAATTTCTACGAATCACACAGTGGATACTGCCTCGTGGTTTTCAGTTATACCTTTCAGCATTAAGAACCTGTTCCAAAACTGATTTTCAAGCAGACCTTATGAACGCGTGGCTATTTAATTAGCAAATTTGTTTTAATTGTAAAGAAGCAATGGAAAAAATAAAACACACTGCCAACACTTCGCCACCACAATTCAAGCATTGTTTTGTAACAAAGCGTTAAGGAGGTGAAATTTAATATGACTTTGCTATCACAGTTTCCATGTTTAACACAGGTACCTAATACTGAGTTTAGTGTTGCTCTTAAACTCACAGTATTTGGTGAATCAACAGTATGCTACCTCCTTGAAAGGCAAATACCTGCAGACAGGGTAAAGAAGTCACCAGTGGTGCTTCTTTCTTTCAGCTCTGACTTCTCCCAGTTGCAGTAGAAACTTCCAGGGCCCTGCTGCAGACCTGAGTGCTTGATGAGGCTGTCACATACATCCGTCACAAGTGTGGCCTGCGTGCGTGACCTCCTGGCAGTACCGCTCCTTCTTGCCCTTCTCTGCCGAGGCTTCATGGTTACTTTAGCCTCAACAGAGAGGTAGTGTGCCCCTGCTCGGGCGGCTCACCGCTAAGGACACTGCTGTCGGGGGCAGTGGTGTCACTGTCTTGGGATAATCAGGTGGCTGAGCTAACAAACAGCTAAGCATCCTGAACAACCAAGCAGAACTCGCCCGAGTCTTTGCCTTACGCTGTCAGTTTCGGAGGACTCACCCTATCAGTGGTCACCTCCCTCCCTCGTCCCCAGTTTCACGGATCCTCAAGAGCACAGTGGCAGTCTTGCTTTTACTTTTTGTCAGCGATCATTAAGAGAAGCAGAGGGGGCCTCTGCTTTGCCCATTCCCTCCCTGCAGAGAAGGCAGAGGGAAGAAACATCCTTCCCAGACTCAAGAGCCCCTAAGCCTTCCTCACTGCCCCATTTCCATACTTCACTCAACACTGGCTGAGAACTTCAGCCCCGCCTTTCCATAGCTTTTTCCCAGGTCCGGAAGGTGGGGGGAGTAGTGCCCATAACAGAGGAAGAAGGGTCTTGAAAATACTTCTGCCCTCTGGAAAGAGCTTGGACAGCACACAGCTCCTGTGGTCCTTATGGGGTCATCGAGCCTATTCCCCGGCTTGGTAGAAGCCGAACCAGCCCCCACCTGCCAGCCTGGGATCCTACTCACAATTGAGCCCGCTGCCCCATCGAGTGGTCAAGCAGGTTTCTGATTCAATCTAATGGGCAGTGGTCTGAGTCCTCGACAACTGGAGCGCTGATGAGCTTTCGAGTTCGTAGCAAAATTTTGGTAAGACTGAAAACATTAATTATGATAGTGTGTGATATAAACTAGGAAAAGATCTATTCTCAAAATCCACAGGTCCAGCTTCCTGCATGCATGTTGTCCACTCTTGCTCTTTTACCACGCTTTTTTAAAAGCATGACTTCATCACACTGCATGGAAATCTCCATTTTAACAAGATTACTATAAATGCCCTACTATTTTACCCACATACTGCACTGCTGAGACGGAGTTTGCCTTACCTCCTCGATGGATAATCAAAGAAGTCTCGCTTCCAACGGGGCAGTCCTTAAGTATATCCACTACTTCTGTATGGCTCAGGTTCTGCACATTCTGCTGGTTGATCTCAACGATGAGGTCGCCTTCACACAGGCCCGGGCATCCCTGAATGTCAAGTATTTGTTTCACCCGCTGTCCTGTAGGACTGTCAGCAATGGTGAAGCCAAAGCCTTGGGCACCTTTCACAATGGTTAAGGTCATAAGTTCAGCTTGGGTGGCCCCAGAGGAAGCCATAGACACATTGTCGTCATGGACGGGTGGTGGATACGTGCCATCTAGCTGACCGTCAGCTGGTATGGAATGCAAAGAGTGAGGTGGCCGATCTGTAATATCTGGAACCGACTGTGAGGTCCGAGAAATGTATTCCAAATATGTTTCATAGTTATGTCTTCCATTGACCATTACTGGAGGTGGCCTCTCCATTATTGCAAGGGGTGGCACCATGCTGTTGGCAGGATCTTCCGGGTCAAAGGGCAAAGGGTAGCCACGACATAACACCAGGTTGACACTCTGACCAATGGGAACAGACTGGAAAAGTTTGACAACATCTGCATGAGTATGTCCAAGGACACAAACTTCATTAATATAGACAATGACATCACCTGCAAGGAAGAAAGAGAGATTGACAACATGAGGTAAGTTCAATTAACAGTGACAGAGAGAAATGGAATTATTTATGAGACCAGTGAAAGGGGTGCTCTGTTTCTCAGTAAGCAGTGAAAAAAATCAATTAGAATGATGCTCAAATTCGCTATAGGTGACTCAAGGTTACAACAGGTCTGCCAACAAATATAATGATCAAATGCTGAAAAAAATGCTACTTGGTTTTTTTGAACTCAGAAACGATTTCATTATCCAGAAAGGAAGGCTCAGAAAAAAAAAAAAAGAAGAAGAATTTGTATCTTGAAGAAATATACACTCTATGCTTATTTTTCATCTTCTTTTCCATTTCTGGTACACTTTAGTTCACAAAATTTTTCAAAATGAAATCAAGAAGGTGTGGTCATGAGTTTTAGATTAAAAAAAAAAAACCTGCATTTGGGTTTTTCTGGTATATTAGTTCCTTTTTTGTGAAGTCATTAGGAGGATAAAATAAGACAAGGAAGAGCTTGGGACAGTGCCCTGCACATGGTAAGATCTCCAGCAGTGTGGACCATTACTAATAGCACTGTTGCTAAAACAGAATGGAGGAGATCTGGGGCCCAGATCATCAGTGCATTGATATTTCTGCTGGTCATTTTCGGTAATGGCATTCGTCCTCTCTCTCCAGTGAATACCACAGATGTGCAGAGGTCTACTGGTTACAAGCTAACTTATTATATTAGAAATTCCTTGAATATAAATTATTCATTATAAAACACATTCAGAAGAATCAATTTTTCCTCCTTAACATGTAGAAAGGCGTGATTGAGGTAATTGTTTTAAAATTTTCAATTATGGATGAGTAACAATTTTATGTTCGGATATCTGTTTTACCATGGCTTGGCATTGTTAATTTCCTGAACCATCATACTGGACAACTGCACCTGCACATGGAGACTGTGCCTCTCGCACTGAGGAGCGCATGAAGGATAAACAAGACGTGTCTCCACAGATGGTCAAGCGCATCGCAAAAAGACATTAACACAGGCTCACTCTGAGGTGGCTAGGGATTTCACTCAGAGACAACCTCGTCCATCAGGATTGCAAACACCAAAAATGAAAAATACAGTTGAATATTCAGAGTTAAAAACTCCTCCAAATGTTCACAGGTATATAGGATGAAATGATTTCTCCACTTAATGCTCTCAGGTTAAATAATTTTAAGAATAAAACAATCCTGAGTGCCCTCAAGGGCATTGACTTGATAATTTACTCTTCCCAAATGTAAGCAAACCCTTTGAAAGTGAGAACGTCAAATACGCATTTTCAGGAATCTGGGTTGGGTCTGTCTTTGGGAAATGCCATGGCCTCTGTGGTTGGCGAGACGGAAATTCATTCTTCCACAAGGACTACCGGAGCGGGGCTCCCTCATGGGCCCAGGACTTGGAACGGGCCTGGACCAGGCTTCCCTCTCCGCTGCCACGATTCCTCACTACAGCAAGCAGCTGGGCATGCTTTGGTGTCACTTTGCTCATCTCATGGTTCCAGAGAAGCATCAGATTCACATTAGACTTTTCCTCCCTGTTTCCCTCTTGTTTTGTGGTATGAGGAATGGAATTCAGGGCCTCAGATGTGCCAGGTAAGTGCTGCACCACGAGGCCCCCTCCCATTCCCAACCCCTGCCTCTCCTGTTTTAGCTGTTATTATGATATATTATGAAGAGGTTAAAGGAAAAATAAACACCAACTTAATGAAAATCACTCATATCAGTTGACTCCTCCTTGGCTAACACTTCTCCTGCTTCTATTCCCTTAACTGCCCTTTCCAGAAGTAACCATTGCCCTGTATGTGAGGCTAGTCATTTACAAGGACTTAATATTTTATGTCATATCTAGGTACCCATAAAATACTATCTCCAAATAGTATTCAGTTCCTAAATAACTATCTTTAAAAATGTTTTGTGTATTTTGTAAATGGTGTACACTTTAGCACTCTAGGTTCCCTCAGAATATATTTGCGATACTGATGCCTGCATCTCCAGGTCATGAATTTCCCTCTAATATTTGACATCTGTTGTTTGGTCACATTACTGTTTCTTAACATGTATCCATTCTCCTGCTAATAGGCACTGGGGTTCTTAAGAATCTTGGGGTGATTTTAAAGATCACTCTGCTGTGACTCTCTGTGCACACATGGAAGAGTTTTCCTGAGCTGTATACCTGGCTGTGTGTGTCAGCTTGGTGAGCTGATGGCAAATGACTGACAACAGGTCACACTGATTTACACTCCACTGACAGTGAATGAGGATTTTCATTGCTCCTTGCCTAACACAATTCTTGGGATTCTCATGCAAATCTAATTGGTGTGATCCTGACTTTTAATTTGAATTTCTCAGATTGGTAGTGAAGATACCATCTTTCAGTATGTTGATTGACCATTTGGGCATCTCATTTCCCCAACCTTCCTATTCAGTTAGTCTTTTTTTCTCTTTTTCTGACTATTGATGATTGACTATTTTTGATGTCCACCTTTATTCTTGATCATATATTCTCTGTAGGTTTGGGATACTGCTTGATATCATAGTGACCACATGGGATAGACAGTGAAAACACTAGCTTGAATTTCAGCTCTATAACTTAGTAGCTGTGGGATTTCCAAAACTAGCTTAGAGCCCCTGTGGCCCAGATCCTTCTGAAATAATGAAGAACAATAACATGTACTTGTGTTCTGGGGAAAAAAATGAATGAGACCATACAGGTGAAGGGTTTGTAAATTGTTATGCAGAGGAAAAGTGCTATTTCAGTACTGTTTGTTTTTTATTTTTCTCCCATAAAATCAGGATAGCCTCATTAAGATATTTCCACTACAGTCCTAATCAAGGATGGCTTGAGTATGACTGTGGAAAGGAGGGACTTTGGAGTGGGCAAGCCTCATGCTTGATACATTGTGTCAACTTGAGAAGTTTAGAAGTTTAACTAAGAGACTCAGCAGGGAGCCAGGATCCTTACTTTGTAAATATGCTCCTCCTGTGCAAGAGGAGGGCACAGAGATTTTGTGCCCTCCTACACTAGACCTGGAGGAGAGTGGGTGGCCTGTGTACACTATAAAAAGGACGAAAAGAGGCTTGCTCTTGCTCCCTTTTATTCTGATTGCTTTTCCTGGCTGCTGCCTTGAAGTGTTGCCCCGGTGCCATGCCACCCTGCCTTGGAGCCAGCTGATTATGGACAGAAACCTCTACAAACAGTGAGCTAAATAAACCTCTCCTTCCTTCATTTCAGGTGCCGGGTATTTTGTCCCAGCAACAAGAGAAAAGTAACCAAGCCAGCAAGTAACAAGCAGGAAGGTAACAGCTACCACGTTCCCCTAAGGGTTTCTCTAATGTTAATCACCACTGACAAACCCAAGTCCCTAAATATGCTTTACCTTTTCTCTGCTCTGCCAGAATTTCACTAGAAAAAGGAATTAAGGTTGATGTTCAAAGTTCTCCAGGTTCCCTGCCAGGTCTAAAAAGTAGTTTCTTGAATCATAGTGCTTAGTATTATCTATTTTTGAGTTTTAATGTCATCCTGCTATTTAGAAATGGAATGAGAACTCTCTATGGTTCTTAGTAAGACTGCCTCTTAAAATTTATGAATATTTTCCACTTAGAGCAATTTTTCAAGTCATCAAGCAAGCAAGTGACAAAGAGTGCTGTAGCTATCTTTGTGAAGTTACACAGATTATTGACTGTAAAAGATGTGTGGTCAGTTATCACAGGATAAAACCATCCAGCAACCTGACAGTGTGCGACTGCCCATTTAAAAAAAAAATCTGTAGATGCCCAGATGACAAGCCATGCCAAAAATCTGCTGTGGATGGAGATGCAAGCAAACATTCGCATGTTCAGATAGGATCGACTAGGCAGGGTATTTATAGATTGTGCTGCATGAATGTCATTTACATGTTGTGAAAAAAAAAATCTGAGCCACCTGGTATATGTCATCGGCTGAGCCAAGCCAGGACGTGGGACAGACTTGGTTTAAGAGCAGAGAAAGGGATGTCATTAGGAAAACTGGCACTAGCTGCAGCCCGCTGGCCTACTTAAGGGGAAAAACAGTGGAAGAGTTACTTGATCGCTCCATTTCTCAATTTTTCTTTTATAAAATGGGAATTAAAATATTTCCTCCATTTGCTCTGTTGCAATGCTACTGTGAGGATGAGATCATGCTTGTGAAAACACTTTTCATTTTACGAAGGAAAGTTTCTCCACAGGAATAAGAGATACCTTTCTTCTGAAAACTAAGCATACATTTTAATTACTATCCTGCCTGGAAGGTTACATTGAGTCCTCTATGGCCATTCGCTGAAGGCCACATGTAGGCCATATAGCTTCAGGGCCACTGATCGAAGGCCTACCGGGCATGACTGATGAGCTTGGGGTCCCCACTGATGTGGTCTCGCAGACTTGATTTCCTACTACGAGATTTCAAAATGTAAGTGAGGGAGAATGAGGTTGATGAGGCAGGAATTTAAAATTGTTGCCCTCTAAGAGAAAATATCCCAAAAGAATTTGTTTCTTTCTTAGTCACAGAAATTAAAACAAAGCATCAGATAGCTCATGGATCTCTCGTCATTTTGGATAATATAGGACACTTCACAAAGCACTGTTTAAACTATGCCAATAACTGGTGGTGTCACAACATTCCTGGACCTAGTCAGTCATGATGCATTGATGTATTCAGCCAAGGTTTACATGCATTTAATTACTACTGCAAGCCAGGCGTCATGTTCCAGAAAGCGAGGATTGATGTAATACCGTGTGACTGCTGGTGCTTCTCTGAAGCCCTAGGCAAGGGGCCTTGGGTTCTGTCTCTTAGGTTGTTCTTCAGTTGGTCTCTTCCTCTCTTTCCTCCTACCACCACCGAACCTTAATTCTTATTGCACAGACTTCTGCAATCGTGTGTGCTGGGCTTTCTGATGCAGTGGCAGGAAAGACTAGGGCAGGAGGAGGAGAGGTGAGCATACAACAGGACAGGGTGAGCTGGTGGGGGCATGGGGCTCCCTAGAAACTGCCCTCTGATTTGTGGGAATAGATGGGACATCACTAACTAATCTCTTCCGGTGAGGACTAATCTCTTCTGGGGAGGTTTGGGTCGGAAGCCAGGGGTGTGTGAATGTTGGTGACAGAGCTGAGGAGCCCTGGGTATCGCCTTGTCTGTCAACTCAATGCCACACACTCAGTGTCCTGTGTACCTGAGACACAGTGCCCATGCATACAGGGTCGAGTCACACTGTCCAGCGCTGCCTGTAAGTCTCTCTGTCCCCACTGTCACTGCCTCTTGCTTCTTCCTCACCTACTCCGCTGCAGGTGGCCCAAGCTTGGTGTTTCCTGGGCTCTCCCTAGCCTCCGTGATTTCCTTACTGCTTCTTGTCCATTTTTGATCCCCGTAAATAAATTCCTAGTCATCCCTTTGACATTTTGATCACATTTCTGATCATCGCTTGTGACTAAGAATGAATGCACCTCTTTCTGTATGCCACTTTTACCGGTGTCACAGTTCTTCCACTCACGTGACCGCATTAGCAACACCCAGAATATCCCTGACCACAGTGAGTACCATTTTAATATATACTGAATGTTTATCTGGTACTTGCAAGCTCTACTGTCCCTCATTCTCACCAAAGCCACAGGACGCAGCCATTGTCATCTGTACTTTCTACTCAGTGAAACCGACCCAAGGAGAAGTGAAGTAACCCCTCTGAAGTCACGCTGACCCCCATTCAGTCAGGTGCAGGACTGCAGCACAAATGCTAAGGCTTGCGGTTTAGGAAATATTTTGACTTGAGGGTTCTTCTGTGTCCCTCAAATCATGATCAGCTGGAATGGTGGGCAAAAAGTGTCTTTAATTTCTGACTCTGCAAATCAAAGGATGAAGTGCAAGATTTTGTTTGATCAGCTGAGCTAATGGAGGGAGGCAGTGAAGCAGATAATTGCAAACAGGGGAATCCGCCTCAGTAGCACAGTCCATTTTCTGCAATCTTCCACAGGGGAGGATGCCCAGCGGGGAGGGGACAGGGCTCCGCACACTCTGCAGCGCTCGGGAGGCCTATGGTCTTGTGAGTGTTTCCATAGCTGTGTGACAGCGGGTAAGCCATTCATGTAGATGACATCATTACTGTCGGTTCTGGGTTACAGTTGTCAGAGTTCCTAACTCTAGTGGACCTGCATGTGGCCACACATGGCCCTGAGAAATGCCATTCTGCAGTAGAACAGGAAGTGACAGGCCCCTGGGGCTTCCTCCAGGTGCTCTGATTTTCTTCAAAAAGCAGCTGGGCGATGGCAACGCTATCTGCGGTCAGAAGGATACCAAAATGTTGGAGTAGCCACTTCTCGAAAGAATGGAAGACTTCTGAACCACATTTGATAACTTTATCCGTATGACCCAGCACAGATGCTTGATTAAAAACTTTTTAAAAAAATTATGCTTAACCAGCACACATCCAACAATTGCTTTTTGGCAGATGTGAACGAATCCAACGATCTATTTACATTTCTTTTGAGTTTGGTATTGAGTGGTAAGATATATTTAAGTACTTGCATTTTATTTTGTTGAAAAGGAGAAAGAAAATACATTCTAAGAGACTCTAAAGGCACTGATTATCTGCTGATCTGGCAGAGATGAAACAATACTTTAGATAAAAACTATAAGTAAAGCCACAAAAAGAACACAAATGACTCCTTCTTATAAATTCCAAAAAAAGCACAGACTTTCCAAGTAACCTGCTCAGATGGAGACTTCAGTAGCACAAATGGCCAGAGAACCTCTCATTTCCGTAAAAAATGTAATGAGTACAAAACAAAGGAAAACAAATATATTACTAAGGTGACCGTATAAAATGAAAATAAGTTACTAGAAGAAGATAAC
>RJWT010043541.1:0-12260 GCA_004365215.1 Cuniculus paca
GATATTATAGAAAGAGATAAAGATGACCATGGTTCCCGGAACAGTAGAGAGGGACTGCCAAGCAGAGCAGGCATTGAACGGAGGGGAAAAGTGGGGGGCTAACGACTGGAGGACAGCATGGCAGAGATGTGCCAGTGCATGTTGGTCATAACCATTAATGTAGATGGCCTCAACTCACCAATAAAAAGAAACACGGGCAGAGTGGATCAGGAGACAGGATCCATCAATATACTGTATACAAGAAGCACATTTGATGCGAAAGAAAATTCATGGACTGAAGGTCAAGGGAGACAAAACAATTCTCCATGTGATGGGGACCCAGAAAAAAGCAGGGGTAGCTTGCCCATCAACCAAAGAATGGAGAAGAAAGATACGGTATTTTTATACAATGGAAAGCTACTCAGCTATAAAGAAGGATAATCTCGAGGCTCTTGTAGGTAAATGGATGTGACTTGAGATCATGCTTATGGGTGAAATGGTTCAGACTCACATAAGTGAACATCACATTGTCTCCCTAGTATAAAAAACTTCAGTTACCGGGGTTCACAACAGATATTGTGAAAGTGAAAAGGGAGGAAACATCAAAAAAGGGAAGGTGGTAACCATTATTTATTTCCTATTAACTTGAAGTCCTGTATCATTTTCATTCTTTTGTTCTGTTTGATTCTATTATGCTGGATGGTATGGGCAGTTATTCTCAAGAAAAGATATATTATGGTAGCCATTGTTGATTTCCTATTATCTTGTTTTGAAGTCCTATATCACTTATCACTTTCATTGTTTTGTTTTGTTTTGAGTGGTTTTATTCTGTTTCATTTTGGTTTTATTCTCTTTATAAAATAAAAAATAAATGTTACATGTATACTAAATAAGTATTGAGTTAAAATCAAATATCTGAATTATAGCTAAGTTGTCCAATATGTATATTACTCTTTGTTCAATATATTCACTTACTTATCAACCATGCTGGTAACAACACGTTTTCCACCACATGCAATGTTATTATTTTAGTCTATGTCTTATGGGGAAAAATAAGAACTAAATCTTCATTTATGTTTTTACTGGTGATACATAATAATATAAATAAGAAACTGACTTGATGTGTTTGTGTCACATATAACTGCTCCATTAAAATTATACACTAATCACGGGTTAAAAATTAAATGGACATTTTACTTATTTGTAAAAATAATGGAATAATAAACACCAAATGCTAAAAGTAATCTTTCGATTGTAAGTTTATGGGTGATTTCCATTCTTCTTCACTTATGTGTATTTCCAAAATTTTTTATAATTAACATTTTATTGTAATTATACCAAAAAAAAATAATCTGTTCAAAGAGGAAGAAAAGATATACTGGTGAATTTTAAAGAAGCATACTTACCAGGTCTCTGTGAAGCACCCAGTTTGCATGAAGATAGTGGATACCATCAAGAATCTGGTAAAGTAATGACTTAACCATAGATCTTGGCAACTGCATGGGCTTTTTATTTGCTTTTGATGCACGATGAAACTTGATTATATGCTAAAAATTTAAAAAATAAAATACAGTACAGTAACATACAGTCTTTGCTAACATCTTTGATAGTATAACCCAATCAAGGCTATAATAAATGCTCTATATTCAAAATTACTTTTTAAAGACCAATAATGACACAAAGAAAATAATGTTAATAATAAGGTTAATCAAAATTGAATCTATTTTGGGAGTGAATGTAACCATACTAATGTGGGATTCTAATACGAGACTTACTGAAACACTTAAGATTTTCATTAAATAGAACCAAAACAAAGAGTTGATACATATTTAAGTACCTGCCGAAAAAAGTTTAGTCCTTTACTTACAAAAGAGTAAAAGAAGAAAAAAAAAAAAAGAGGAAAAACTATAAGTCTTAACTATTTTATAAAAATTAGCATTAAGTGCATTTGGGTGATAGCACTATCAATAATGAAGTTAGTGAGAAAGTTTCACACCTTGTTTTGGTATGGAATGTATTAAGACATACTCTAAGGAGTTAACATTAAATAGGAAATAACTGGAAAGGAGAGAGAAAAATAAAGATATTAATCCCCTTGTAATAAATACAACTGGATCATATATATATTTGAGGAGGGTAGTACTAGGGGATTGAACCCAAGGCCTTGACACTGAGCTACGTCGCCAGTCTTCTTTCATTTCTTACTTTGAGACAGGGTCTCACTAAGTCATCAAGACGGCGCTTGAACTTTCGATACTCTTGCCTCAACCTCCCAGAGTATTAGGATTACAGGTATATATCACCACCGCCAAACTCATATTGAAAATTTTATATCCACATTATACTACTGGTTGTGAAAACACTGTAATAGGAAAGAAATGCTATTTGCTGTCCTTAGCCCTATACCTCCCACTCCCAGATTGACTCTACCTTCTATCTAAAATATGCCAAAATGGATGCTGAGGATTACTTAAAATCCTACTCAAACAACACTGGTAACGTTGTCAACAGAGTTCAAGTACCTTTAGACTGGCCAAACTGAACATACAATTATTAAGTTATTTATACAGCTTTCTTATTTTCATAAACTGTGCTACAACATTCAGTTGATTTAAAGAAACATCCAAAACTTTGGGTTTATACAAGTTATTTCCAACAGAAACATACTAGGAAGAACATATAAAACTCTTTTTTTAATAAACACTTTTTTAAAAAAGGAAAAGAAACAGGGAAGACTAATTTGTGCACTATGCTGGACACAACAGTCCTACAGGATCTGATTAGTCCCAGTGCACAATATCTTTTCCACATCGTTGATGTTTAAAGTGAAGTACATATATCATCGAGTAAACCTTGGCAGAAATAAATGGGAATGTGGAAAAATGGGGGAAATAAAGTTTATCAATACTCATGGAGAGAGCAGAGAAAAAACACTGGAAGCTCTAGACAAGAGCTACTTAACGGCATGAACTCTGAAAGTTCTTTCATATCTGAGTCCATTAAAGTTATTCCTAAATAGAGTTGTAACTCACATACATGACAAATCACACTATACTGAATCAAAATTTAATTATCCATAACTTGAACCTATTGCCAAATTTGAATTATTCTGTACTTTCAGTAGTTATTCAAATAAACTATTTAAATGCCTTTCTTCCTAATTTAACAAGTTAGGAATCAGAATATTTTATTCCTTCATATAGTCATAAAACATCCTAAAAGTCTACGAAACCACACATATACTTCTATTTAGTGGACTCAGTTTAAATAGCATAATGCTACAAAAAGATGACCTTAACTTAGAAACTGTTCTCAAGTACATGCCTCGTTAAGTCCAAACTACTGTGTGTATCACAAATTTTCACTGCACATATTAGTAAAATGTCATTAACTTGCATAAAATTACGAACTCTTATTAAAATTTTCTGAAGTAAAATTTCTGAATATTACAAATAGTACCTTCTTAATCAATGTTAGTTTACTGCTTAGCTTCTTTAAAATCAACATTGATTTTAAGTTTATTTTAAGCTGTGGTTAACAGCAAGCTTTCCTTTCTGTATATCACTTACATGTATAATCCATAGTATACACATCAGTTCTAACTACACAGTAAGTTTAAACTTACCCATAAGTCATGCTCTGCATAATCGAATAGCAGCCACACTTTCCGGTCACTGTGAGAAAGGAACACCTTCTGCAACGCGATCACATTAGGATGCTTCAATTCTCGCAAAAGCTGAATGCAAGAAAAAGATCACTGTTCTGTTAGTGAAAAGAGGCGAATGATGAATTTCTTATAATTTCAAAACGAATTTTTTTCAAAAATTTAAAAACAAAGGTAAGCAAGATTTTTTAAAAAGTGTCCAAATTACCACTACTCACAGATAAGCTCTGTCAAGACTTGGTACATACCTTTTGGTTCTTTTTCTATGTGCATATGTGTGGTTTTATTAATAATTTTAAGTGGTACTATACAAAAGCAATGTTCTATCATTAAAAGATTAATTAAATTTGGATATATGTGTAGCTTTTTTACTGGAGAAATAGCTTCTTCCCCCAACCCTGGGCCAAGTGCAAAAGCATACCACAAATCATGCAGTCAAGTTTCCTACATTTGGGGAAATCTCAGGGTCAGCATATCTGGACTTCCATGGAGAAGCCTTATCCTGAGAAAACCACATTCTTGATCATGGTATCTCCCCTGCCACGTAAGTACATGAAATTGCTTCTTGAGAGGCAGAAATCATGTATTTATAGTGTTTATATCTACCCTAGCACAGTATTGCTGCAATAATATTTGACAAAAGGATATTTAACAATTCCTACACTTACTCTTGCCTAGAGTAGTGGCTAAGGCATTTTAAAAGAGAAGTGAATATAAGTAGTGAAAAGGATAAATAATATGCCCACTGATAAAAACTGGAGTTGTAAGTTACTACAGTTTGAATCTTGAATGCCCCCCAAGTCATATGTGGGAAAGACTGGTACTCAACCTATGTAGCTACTGGGTGGCGGTGGAACCTTCAGGAGGTTGAGCCCATTCGTTAAAAGAAGGCTGTAGATTATGTGCCCTTGAAGAGGATACTGAGACCCTGGCCTCCCCTTTCTTCCCGACAGGCCCCCTCTGCCATGTGCTCCTGTCATAACGTACTATGCTGTCATAGACCCAAAGCAAGAAAACCAAGCAATCACGGACTGAAACCTCTGAAACCATGGGTCAAAATAAACCTTGTCCCTTATTAAGTTGATTTCCTCAAATAGAAGACTGAGATAATCAGTCAACTAACACCAACGTGATCCTGGAAACAGAAAAACAAACAAACAAGAATGGGCTTTAAGAAATCTTTGAGCTACCCTCCAACAATAAAGAGGAAAGATAAACCAGATCAGCAAGTGAAAACTCAGCACTTGGTACATAATAGAAAGTTGCTTGATAAAATATTTAGTAACAATGTCATTAACCACTAAGGTAAAAAGCCTTATAAATGTGCTTGCCTCAGGCTGTCCTTAACCAGGGTTCAGATTTAATAGGTAGAAAGAAACATACTGTTTAATAAATATTTTAAAGCCTTAAATGTAAAGCTTTCCAAGCACGGTGTTAACATATGCCTGCAATCTCAGCACTTGCAAGGATGAGGCAAGCAGGAGGATCACAACTTTGAGGTCATCCCAGGCTACATAGCCAGAGTCTGTCTCCAAAAAGCAAAGAGGAGGGAGCTCTATGGAAGATACAAAAGAGAAAAACAGATCTGACTCAAAGCACTTGAAAAACAAAAGGAAGAAAACTTTTATTGAATATGTTATTATTTTTAGTATGCAAACACATTATATGCAAGTTTCTTTCATTCAATTCTGATAATAACTCTGTGATGCACAAAAAACTTAAGGTCCAGTGTGATAAGATTAACTCAACCAACAACAGCTAGAGAGAAGCGGTTGGACTTAAACAGATCTGCCTGACTCCAAAGTCCGTGTGTTTTCCATACAGCTAAAGTCCTTGTCTTCAATTCCCACAATGCAGTAGGAAAGACAAACATAAAACTAGATCAATGAGGCAAATAAAAATAAATTCCTTACCCATTCTAATACTTTGAAATAAAATGTACTTTGAGTGCCTATGCTGGAATCCTGTAAAAATCATCTGAATTCCACCTCTGAAATTTTTACACACACACTATTTTTCAGTTGTCTATTTACTATTTGCAACGACAGATTTTTTCAGTCCTCTCACTTTGGTACTGTACCTCAGCTCTTTCTGTTTATCTACACTTCAATGATCTTACTGAATGTGCTCTACCAGCTACACATTAGATGTGGATCAAGGATATGACTCCCCACGTTCCGCCTCCAACCCGTATGCCCTGGAACACAGCTAACAGGTAAGAACTCAGATGGGATGGGCTGCTCCTAGCTCACCTACTACTCTAACTTTTGATGATTGGCCTCAGGATTCTTTTTCCTGTTGGGTCTAGTTAGGAAAGGAAGAGATGGAAGAGAAATGACCAGAGAAGACGTAACAGTCCTGCACCTTGGGCTAAGGAGGTGGAGAAAGCAAGTGCTCAGCTCTAAGCTGCGCTCTCTGTTGGCACTGCTAAGATCTGTTAAGCAACCCGTGCTTCACATGCGAGTGTTAGACATAAGTTCCAAAGTAAAGATGGACTCACAGAAAGCTGTACTGTGGAGAAACTCACAGCTATGTCAGTACAGTTTGTGTCTAGCTTCTTTCCTTAAACATGTCTTCAAGGTTTATCTGTGTTGTAGTGTGTATCAGAATTTTATTTCACTTTAAGGTTGAATAATATTCCATTGTACGAATGTACCACACTTTGTTTATCCACCTGTCCTTCGCGGAACATCTTGCTTGTTTCCACTTCTAATTACTATGACTACTTAAACATTGATGAACACATGTGTGTTTGAATCCTCACTTCAATTCTATTGAATATATGTCCAGAACAGGAACTGCTACAGCAATTTCATTTAATTTTTTGAGGAACTGCCACATAGGTCATCTTTTTATATGACATACATGAAGGAGGAGTATTAGTATTCTAAGACGTTAACACTGAAGGAGCTTTTTTAGTCATCTCATTTAGTCTAGGCTCTTAGGAGTATCTGCTATACACGTGAACTCCCAAATGTTTCCCTCTCGTCTACTCATATTCCTGAACCCCAGCTTTACATATCCAGTTGCCTCAAATCTGTATTTCAATAACTAAAGGTCAAAGCTGAGGTTGAGGTCTCTACCTCTCCTGCCCTCCTCTCTATCTCCTCTTTCCTGTTAATAGCAAGTCTATCATTCCAGTCAGTCAGGCAAAAAACAAAAACAAAAGAACACCTCACTACTTTAACTCTATTCTCAAATAACCACTGCTCAGTGAGTCTTCCTTAGTCCTACTATACCTTTGCACCCCTTTTATCTATAGTTCTAAAGAGCTCAGAAAACCAAAGCTTTCTACTAACTCATGTAATGGGAAAAGATTTCTACTTCAATAGAAAAAAATGGATGATCAAAGGTATGTCAATTTAGTTACCTGATTCAGATATTCCACAGAAGCCATTCCATAACTCTATATTATGGATAAGTGATAGCAGTGCAGAATAATTCTTGGCTACAGACATGTAAATTCTGTTCTGTGTGGTAGACATTCACTGACTTTCCTCCTCCCATCAGGGAGAAAGCGTGTTTTGCTCAATTTGGACATTCATTCCAATATTCTTGATCTGTAAGTATCTCTATTCTAAGGATTCTACTATGAATTGATTATAACATCAGCTTAGTTACTTCCTTTTTTTTACTTTTATTGAAAATTATTCTAATCATTGTATAGAAGCATTTCACTTGAACTCATATGAAGATGCTTAGATGTTATTTATTGTTCATCAGTCTCCATTAACACATAGTTTTATACAGGAAAAGATTATGGTTGGCTTTACAGCCCCAGTGCTTAAAATGGCTCTTAGCACATAATAAAGACTCAATAAACATTTGTTGAATGAATTTGTTTTCTTGAGACATAGTCTCATTATGCAGTCCAGGCTGGTCTAGAACAATGTAGCCCACATAGTGAGTCCCAGGCCTGTCTGGACTACGGAATTTGGTATGTAGCCCAAGCTGGTCTTCAACCTGCAGCAATTCTCCTGCCTCAGCCCCCCAAATGCTGGGATTACAGGCATGGGCCACCACACCTGGCTTGTCAAATGAATTACTGAATTTGCTTGGCTCTTAAACAATAATGGTAATTAACTTACAACATTATAAAATGTTGTACTTTTTCATAAAGAATTCCCTTTTCAAGTGTTTTGAATCACTCTTTTTTTTTTTTCAATTAACATCCACTTTACTAGAAATGTGAGAGTGCTGCTCTAACGGAATGAATAGAGGCGTAGCTCTGAATTTCCTGGGATGAAATATTTAACCTGGTGTATAACCAGTAAACCAAAGTAAAGGAATACTATGAGTGTCTCCTTAAAGGGCTGTGAATTCAATTAATGCTACAAAATCCTAAAGAAAATGATACATTAGAGCAGAACAAAGGAAAGCACATTGACAAACTACAGCAGAAATTGGCCTAGCATGGTGACACACACCTGTCATCCCAGAATTCTGGGAGACTGAGGCAGAATGATCACAAGTTCAAGGCCAGCTTGGGCAACCTAGTGACCTACCTAGATCCTTTCTCTACTTAAAAAATTTTTAAAGGACTGGGGATATAACTCAGTGGGAAGGCCCTTTGTTCAATTTCTAGTATGGCAAAAACTAAATAAATAAGAAAAGCAAAGATTAACCAAATCAGTTGATAAAATGCTAGGCCCTAAATAAGCATAAGTACATTTGCTACACCTCTTTACTGAAACAAGCAACAAAAAAAAGTAACTTTTCTGCCACTATTTAATGAAATAAGCAAATGAACAATAACAATAAATTATCTAAACATTCAATGCAAAAGCAAGTAATTATAGTATATCTACATATTGTCTCAAACATACACACTAAAAGTTTTTAATTACATGAAACAGGCATGTTACAATGTGACATAAAAGTCTAAAAAATATTAAATGATATGTTTATAAAGTAGGAAGTACACTAAGGCATTAACAGTAATTATTAGTATGCTTTATTTAAACATAAGTTAAGTGGACTATGATTTTCCTATGACCCACAATAAATGCTAAAAACATCTGTGCCGGATAACATGCTCCCCAATGGAGCCTAATGAAGACTATTCAGCACACACACACCAATATTTTATCCCATCTTCTTTTGAGGTATAAAAGTAACTGTTAGAAGTATCCACTTTTCACTGTTTTAAATAAAATATACAGTAATCTAAAGTTAGAATCCTAAACTTTTTTCTCAAAAGTATTCTTTAGGATCCTGATTGAAATTAGAGATTCTTGTGCTCAACTAAAACTATCAGAATTCATTTGTGTTTTTATCTACACATCTTTCTTTCTCTTTAATTCTCTATTTTCTATTCTTGAAATGTATGTTGCCTCCAGGAGTTCCAGATTCCTCTTTTCAAGGGAATTCAAAATCTTCTTATACTTCTCTAGGTACACCTTTGACACAAATACACAATGTAAAACATAAAAAAACCAAACACACAGAAAAATACTATAAGTAAACTATTTTTACTTTTACAGTTACCTTCAAATGGTGGTACAGGATTAAGGTTAGGGTGAGCTACTTCACAATTAGTTCGCATCTACAAATATCACTAAAGCAAAATCCTTTGGTGTCTATGAAAGTTTGAAACTCAAATGTTCAGGTCAGGGAGTTACTGTAACTCAACTATCTCACAGCAAATCCAATTTTCTAATCTTGTTTAATAATTTAAAAAAATAACAAAATAGCCAAGAATAATGGTACACCACCTGCAATCCTAGAAATTTGGGAGGCTGAGGCAGTAAGATCACAAGTTTGAGTCCAGCCTGGGCAATTTAAGATGATGCCATCTCAAACAAAACAAAACAACCACAACAACAAAATGCTGGAGATGTAGCTAGACTGAGGGATGAATACCTACTATGGGAAAATACACAAATAAATATTTTAAAGTAACAGTACAATTCACATGGCCAGCTGTCTTTCTACTTTGAGAACAGGATCAATGAGTTTATTTTAGAAAGCTAAGTCCATTATCTTTTCTAACATAGAATGCCCCCTTCCCTCTCCCAAAGAACTGAAGATAAGTGAAATAATATGCTTTATATCTGCTAATACTAAAATGCTCTGGATTCCCAAAACTGTAATTTAGAAATTAAAAGTTTTGAAACTACCCTTTCACACTCAAAGCACATCAGATACAGTGTCATCTTCCAGCAGGTGGCACTCATACTCTGAAAAGGTGTCAATAAAGACAGTAACTTAGACCTGCTTCAAGGTGATTCTACTTTTTACATTATTGTAGTGGCGAGGATTAGGTACCAGCCATAAGCTCCAGGAAGTCAGTTTTCCCTACTGCTATCCAGTATAAGTGAAAACACAGCAGTATGTATAGTACAAAAGCAAATTTTAGAATTCAGAGATGAGCTTGAGTCCTGATCTAACTAGCAGTATGGCACAAGTTATTTAACCCTTCTAGTCTTATGGGAAAATAAAGATATCTACTCAAACATACACAAGGTTTCTGTAAGGAATAATGAATAAAATAGATTACATATTAAAACAGAAACATTAAATCTACTGGAAGATAGAGTAGGTAAAACTCTTGAAGACACTGGTGTAGGCAAAGACTTTATGAACAAAAGCCAGATTGCACAGGAAATATCACAAAGAATCAACAAACAGGATCTCACTGTATTGAAAAGCTTTTGCACAGCAAGAGAAACCACCAACAGAGTGAAGAGACAACCCACAATGTGGGAGAAAATGTTTGCCAGCTGTTCCTCAGACAAAGGATTACTATCTAGAACATGTAAAGAACTGAAAAAAAATCAGTCCTCCCAGGTTTAAAGACCCAATCCAAAACTGGGCATCTGAGATGAATACACACATCTCAGATGAAGAAATACAAACAGCAAATAAATATGTGAAAAAATGTTCAACATCATCGGTCATTCGAGAGATGCAAATTAAAACAATGCTATCCCAACCTCATCCCAGAAAGGATGGCTAGGATCGAAAAATCAAGCAATAACAAATGCTGGAGAGACTGTGGGGAAAAAGGAACCCTTCTCCACTATTGGAGGGAATGTAGACTCGTGAAACCACTGTGGAAATCAGTGTGGAGATTCATCAAAAAACTACGATTGGAGGTCCCATTCAACCCAGCTATTCCTCTTCTGGGCATCTTCCCAAAAGAATTAAAAACATCATAGCACAGTGATATACGTACACCCATGTTTATAGCAGCACAGTTTATAATAGCCAGATCTTGGAAACAACCTAAATGCCCACTGACTGAGGAATGGATTTTTAAAATGTGGTATTTTTATACAATGGAGCACTACTCAGCCATAAAGAATGATAAACTGGACACTTTTATAGGTAAATGGATGCACCTGGAGAACATACTCATTAGTGAAATAAGACACACATGTAAACATCATATTGTTTCATTAGTGCGACAAGCTGAAAGGAAAAACATATGTATTATGTGCGTGTGTATGTACATGTATATGTATATAAAAAATAGTTAAGATAGTTATACTATTAATTTCTCCCTGTTCACTGAAGAAAAAGATTTGTACTGGTATTTTCCCAACAATTGAAGGCAGATGTCTAGTGCCCTGGGTGAATAATTTGGGGATGACGATGCACAATGTATATACTATTGTTACCCACTTATACATGTGCTTTGTTAATAGTTTTTTTTAATAGTTTTTAATAGTTTTTGTTAATAGTTTTTTTCTTCTTTTTTTTCTGTTTATCTTTGAATAAAATGGAATTGAAAAAAAAAAGAGATTAAGTACATAACACCATATACCTGGAACAGATTAAGTCCCAAAAAGACTAGTTTTTACTCTTATAATCACCACTATTTTCAAGAAAGTTAGGACTAAATGAGACAATCTATATAGACTACCTGGTATACAATAAATTCTTGAAAAACAGTAGCTGTTACTGTTGTTTAAGTTGAAAAAAGTTAACCATCCAGGATAGTCAGAAATACTCATTAGGGAAAAACAGGCTGTGATGAAAATGGCACAGCATTTCCTTACAAAGTGCATGAAATACTTCTGTAGTAGATTCTGCTAGGGCTCTATGAAAGTTACTTCCTGTTTTGAAACAATCAGCCTGGTTTCTTTTTCTCCCTGATTTCAACTTCTGCATGGAAATGCTCTAACAGAGATATATGAAATCAAGTGAGGCCTACAGTAAGTTCAGATTCTCTGGACTATGCTAGCATATACATTCTTCTTAAAATGTAAACATTAATCTTTTATGTTACATATTCTACAAGATGTACAATAGTTGGAAATACTTCTTATAAATCAACAGTACTCTGAGTATGCAAAGTTTAAATATGAAAAACAAGGTATGTTCAAATGAGAAGGGGAACAGGGAGGGGTAGGGAAAAAGGAAAGAAAAGACAAGAAAAAAAGAAGGAAAAAATAGACACAAAGCTTTTGTAAATAAAGAGGGGAAGAGGAGTTGATTGGGGGGTATGGGGAAAAAAAAGAAGCAAGCTACATACATCATGTACAGATACAAACTCCCTATGATGAATGTTATCATTATGTATATCTAAAATGTACCAATAAAATAAAAAGTTAAAAAAAAAAAGAAAAACAAGACAGATGCAAACCAAAGAATTTACAAAGTAAACTAATTA
>RJWT010043542.1:0-11936 GCA_004365215.1 Cuniculus paca
CCCAGCCCCTTCTGGCACACAAGGTGGGAAACAAGAAGAGCCAACCCCCTCTGTCACCCACTCCATCCCGCCCACTCACACCCCCACACACACACACCCAGTAAGCAACCTGCTGATCTGGAGAAACACAGGCTGCCTCCATAGCTACTGAGGCGAAATGCAATTTGATGCTTGTGGTATTTGGTGTTTCACTGACTTTGCAGGTCTAGTGCCAGTGGTCTGACCATCTATTGAGAGGATCATGGTATGTAGTGTGGCATCTATGGGGGATCGCCTTCTGAAGGGGGTAGCCATTGTTAACGCCCTATTGTCTTGTTTTGTCTTGTTTCATTTTCATTGTTTTTGTTGGGTTGGGTTTTATTCTGTTTGTTTTGTTTGATTTTGTTAGATCCTATGGCATGGGCAGCTGTTTCAAAGATAGCAAGATATATTATGGTAGCCATTTTGGATTTACTGTTGTCTTGTTTTGAAGTCCTTTATTGCATTCATTGTTTTGTTTTTATTGATTCTACTCTGTTCTGTTTTATTTGATTTCTACTGTGTTTGAAGGTATCTACAGCTGTTTTGAAGACAACAAGAAGCATTATGATAACCATTATTGATTTCATTTTGTTTTGAAGTCCTGTGTCACTTACACTGGTTTGTTATGATTGGTTTAATTGTTTTATTCTGCTTGTTTTTATTCTCTTTAAAAAAAAATAGTCCCGCTTTAAATCTGGATCTTCTTCCTAGCATCTCTTCTCTTCAGAAGAGTATGTTCATGGTGGTACACTGTTTTAGCCAACCGCTATGTAAATACATATGTCACTTGTTGGATGATTTAAAACCCAATAAGATATAAGTTTTTAAGGCAGGCTTTTCTTTTTTTCCTCAAAATTCTGTGGGTCTTGATTCATTTCTCGCTCCTCTCATCTGAATCCTGGAAGTTTCTCACATTGCCTTACACATGATTCACTGAATCATTGAAAAAGGTTTTCTACTTTAATGCTTCTCTTTCCAATTTTGATCTTACGGATTTTAAATCAGCTACCACATTTTAGCTCTGTTTCTTCTTTTCCTACCTCATTCAAATCTCTTTAGTGCCTCTCTCACTCCCCTCACTTTTTATCTCTCATCCTTTCTCTCCCCCTCCCTCTTTCTCTGCTCCCTTTTCAATCTTCTCTTATTTCTTGTAGTTCTGCTCTTTATCTTCTGGGATTTTACTGAAAACACAAAGACACTGTTGTAAACTTGTTCTCTTTCTTGGAGAAAATGTTTTATAAGTGGAAACTTCTTCATCTTCCTCCCTTCCAATTTCAGGGTATTTTCTGCAGGACCACATTAGGGCATTTGCAGTGGTACATTCATATTTCATAAAGGTGGCTTATGCTCTTTGGATCCTTCTCACTGACTGTGATATTTTTCTTAAAAAGTTCTTTTTGGAGCTTAAGCAGAAAGGTCAGTAGCTCTAAATTCCATATGTCAGTGACTATTTCCAAGGCAGTTTCTATCTAGGGATGCACTTGGCTAAAAGTCAGCTTTTGGCCTCTTTTTTCTGTTCAATTCATTCATAATGCCAGATTATTGACAAACCTTGCACAATCTGCCTTCCTGGGCTGTTGCTTACTTCATGAAATGGAAAAGCTAAAGGTTTCTACAAACCGTCTTGCCGCACTGACACCTCTCTGCTTCTCCTACATGAGCTCTGAAACTATGAATTCAGCACTTTCACAGGCTGTTAATCCCCATCCATGCCCAAGGAGACGAGTGGATATACTTCATCTTCTCCAGGAACACATCAGTCTGGGGTCTCAACTCTCCAAACTGGGCTTCCATGGAACATTTCCGAAAGTACCAACAGTCCCATATCTTCTTGTCCTTGTTTTATTTAGGAAGAATATGTGATAAATACAAAAGAACATAATCCATACTTCCCACCCTTTAAGAGTACTTTCCATAGTTTTCAGTGGTGATAGCTGCTTTTTGATACTTTTTTCAGTTATGTCTATGAGGAAACACGACAAAAGTGTTATATTGCAGAAGTCACTGCAGTCTTTGCTATTTGAAAGTCATAATAATATTTTTAAATCAAGTAATAAGGTAGAAATTCCAAAGTTTTCCAACTGGGTCAGTCTTAAAGAAAGAAAAATAGTGAGAAAGAAAAAGGAAGATCACCTCAAAACATTTTACTTTCAGCCTCTCTTAAATATCACATCTGTCGTTGGGATGACCTACACTAGTCTTCTTTTAGCTCAGTTTTCAGGTGAGTCACCTCAAAACTCCAAACTGAAAAACATCCTGGTTCCAACAGGGAGCAATGAAGCTTCCCAGGATTGTGTGAAATAAAATGATTGGTGATCAGAATCACCTGAACGATGTTCTTCAGCGTTAGCTTAAACTTTTGCTTTTCCTGTGTTTCTGATCATTTTAGCTCAGATAATTACATGAAGCTTTGTAATGTAAAAGAATTAAAATTAAGATACGTGTTGTCATTCAGTAAGAATGCACTTCTAGAAATGCATCCATACTGTATTCTATGTTATACTGTAAAAATATCAACAGGGAATATAGGCATCTTCTGTATGCCAAAAATACTAAAATGTATATGCTCTGAGCATATCAAACTAACCAATTAAAATAGAGCATGAGAGACACATAAAAAGTGTCATTTTTCAACCTCTGCATGTCCCTGGGCTAGTCATACTTGTTAAGGCACAGCAAGGCAGACTGTATTGAGGAGCGATGGCAGTGGAACTTGCTGTGGGGTAGAGAGATTGTTCTCAACTACTAGCAGAGTATGAGCAAGTGGGAATTCATAGTCAAGGAGCAGGGTGAGGATCAGCAGATGGAAAATTACTAAGAGGAACCATCACAGGTGTCATGGTTTGGATATTAATGTCCCCTAAGAGTACCTTTACAAAACATGTGATTTCTGGCCTGTAGCACAATTGGGAGGTGATGGAACTTGTAGAGGTGGGCCTAGTAAAGGAAGTGAGGTCACTATGTGCACAGCCTTGAAGGAGATATTGGGACTTCGGTCCTTCCCCTCTCACTTTGCACTTCCTGGCTCACATGAGGTGAACAGGCTTCATGTTCTGCATACTCCAGCCATGATGTACAGTGCCACTACAGGCCTAACACAACAGGGCCGAATGACTGTGAACAGAAACCTCTGAAACATGAGCCAAATAAATCATTCCTTATTTTTAAATTATCTCAGGTATTATTTCTCATTTCTAGAAAGTTGACCAACACAAGGGGATGAAAAGGATTCTGATTAAGTTGACCAGACAAGATGCTTGCTGAAGACAGGCCAGGATAGTCAGAGGTCACATGGAAGATGATGGCAGATAAGGGAACCTCATCAGTGGTGGTTATCAGATATCAAGGGCCACCAGAGATCAAAGGTGTAGGGTTCTTGTCATTTTGTTAATCTGATTTAGCAAGATTCTTTGCTAAAGCTGCATTTTAGAAAGAAGTTCACCAATGGACACAAGAGAGGTTTCAGGAGGCTGACCAAAGTTGAATCAAACAAAGAATCTTTGTCACAGCATAAATTTCTCTATCTTATGTTCCTGTTCTCACAAGCTAATCGTCCTCAAATATCTTCAAGGTCCTCTCTGATCAGCTCTGACAACCTGGTGAGCAAATAGATCAGTTCGTGAAGCACTACGTTATGGATTTAACTGGACTGATGTTAACAATGCCAACTTTACCAGTTATTTACAATAAGGCAAAGTGACCAACCACACCAAATCACAGTGGTTTAAAATAGCAAGCATTTAATTTGCTCAGGGTCTGTGAGTTGTTGATTTAGGCTGGGCTTAGCAGAGAAATTATTCTGGCCAAAGACAGGTTCACACTCAGATCTGTGATAACTGGTTGTTGGTTGATCTAAAACAATGTTGAGTGGGAGGTCTGCAACACCTTAGCTCTATTCCATGACTCTCATCTTCTAGCAGGACAGGTAGGCACATTCTCATGGCAATCATGGAGTAAAAGTAAGCAGGAGGAAAAGTAAGCAGACAGTTGCTTCTGCCTCTGAGTCACACTCACTAGCATGCCATTGCATAAGACAAGCCCTCCAGTTGGCCCAAAGTTAAGATGTGAGGTAGAACACCCAGTCCAGAGGGCACTGAACTTATAAGGCAGGGAAGTGAGCATGGATAAGGGTTATGGGGAATGTGTAGAATAGGTACTGTTAATCTAATCAACCCTCCAGAAAACCTTTAATATCAGTTTGACTACCGTTTAAAACAGGGCGATCCTGACAAGGCTAATTACTTTATGACATTCCTAATCCTTCCAAAATCCTACATTTTGAGCTATCAACTCCAAAGAGAGTATCTAGTCACCTGTCTTCAAAACAGTTGAAACTGAGCCACTGAGTAATTAAAATTATCAATAGATGTAATTTCTTAATGAGGAAACAAAATCAGCTGATATTCTCAGAATACATAAGACAATGGTGAGTTCATCTTTGTTCTAAATTTATACAATGCAAAATTACTCTAGTGAAGCAGCAATTTTTGGAGAAAGGTTGGAGTAAAACCTTTATTGTGCATTAAGACAAATAAATGCAAATTTGATGTAAGCCAGAACATGAGGTTTCATGAAATAACAATGTAAAATCAATCGATGGAAGTATAAAGCTCGTTCATTTTTACCTTATTGCCTCACAATTTGTAGTGATTTCAGCCCATAATCAGCTGGCTGTGAGACAGGATGGCATGGCAGAGGGGCATGACAGAGGAGAGACAGTCCAGAGCAGGTCAGGCAGGAGGCAGCAAACAGCAGCATCCAGCCTTCCTTTCTCTATTATCCCAACCAGGGTAGAAGCCTGGTGCTGCCCACACCCAAGTGGACCTTTCCATTATTCACACTGAGAACTGTGCTAAACTAATCAGTGAACTAATTAAGTTACCACGTATTCTTAATCCATATTCACAATACCCTAAATCCAGCCACCTCCAAAAAGCCTCACCTATGAGTGCGTGAGACTTTGGGGGGACATCTAGATAAAGCCGTAACACTGAAATTCTAGTTAGCAGGGTCACAACTCTTAGAGACAGTTGTGTGAAAACTGATTGGATTTTGCATATCTCTTAATTTTTCTTGACTCCACAATCAAAGTCATGGTGATGATAGTCACTTCCAACCAAAAAATCTGAATAAAATGATTCTGTTGAGGCAGCAGAATTACAGCCCATTCCTGATTCACTTCTTTTCTGGCTGCTTATCTGGAAAGATTCTCTTCTCATTTGTGATGCATCTTTTTTTCATCTCTAGGACAATGCAGATCTCTAAGAAATACTATACCACCGTTTCTAGCACTCTCTTTACTTTGAGACTGAAATATCGAAGCAGATCACACAGTACAGTGTGGTAAAAGTCCTCACAGAAGTAAGCAACCTTTATTCAATTTCTCTTGTAATCAGCACAGAGGTTGTTTTAGACAGCCAACAAAACTGAGGCACTTTCTAGGGACAGGAATACACCAGTCTCCTCATCCACAGAGAATTCTATGCAATGCTACAACAGAGCATCTTTTCAGCAGTCCTTTAAGGGGAAATGGAAAAATTCTACAAGTATCTTTCTTTTGTACACCTGAGACATCTCCTGCCTTCCCTCAATTTTTAGTCCAAGTTGTCATGTGGAACGAAAAAAAAAAATATGAAAGTAGCTCTTTATAACAAAGGGCCTATTTCTTCTTAAATCTAGTATTAGTGCAATTTGAATAAGCATCCAAGTAATAACCTTCTTCGTTAGAGTTTCATGTAAATGTATCAGAAAGTAAAAAAAGCAAAAGTATGTTTTCCTATTCTTGCATGAGAGAAGTTTTACTAGTAGCTAAAATGCACCACCATATAACCAAAGTAGAGTTTTTGTATTCTTTGCTCACATTACCAAACACACCTAAAAACATTTGGGAACTATTGTTTCTACCTCCAGCCCAGACTCTCCCTACCTTAACTTTCTTTATGCTTCTACAGCATTGCTGAAATTTCTCTCCCAAAGGTCTTCAATGACTGTTTTACATTTTTCCCTTACTGTAAGGAATAACTAATACATAAACAGCAAATCACATAAAACAGAAACAAACATTTATAAATCTGTTACACACATACACAAAAAATTCCTTATGTAATGATCTCCCAGGACAAAAAAGAAAATGTCAGCACCCCAAAAATATTTCCTCATGCCCTCTCCCTAACACTATTCCTTACCTCCCTGCGGGTGATCTCTATCCTGATACTTAACACTGGAATTTAGTTTGCTGTTTTTCATTTTTTTTATGAATGGACTTAAGTGTCTGCCTTGTTATGGAACTGTGTCTCATGTATTTCTTCAACGTTCTGGTGATGAGAGTCATCCATGCCACTTTAGGCATCAGTTCATTCATTTTCATTGTTGTGCAGGTATTCGCACTGTATGATGTTGCATAACTTATGTTATATTGATGGATATTTAGTTCATTTCCAGTAGTTAGCCAAAACAAATAACGCCGCTATGTGCATCTCTATACAGTCTCTTAATACACATGTACACTCCTGTCTGTTAGGTAACTAAAAGTCAAAGAGGATACATTTATTAAAACTCATAGATAATTTTCAAGTGTACTAATTCCTACCTCCAGTAGTATGAGACAATTTCAGTAACTATATTCTCTTCAACATTTGTTATTGTCGATCATCATAATTTTAGCCATTTGGGTACATATTGTACCTAATATTGGCTTCAGTTTGTGATTTCTTAATTAACAGAACTACTTTTCATATGCTTTGGCCATTTGGGTATATTCTTATGTGAAATGTTTCTCCAATTCCCTTGCCTACTTTTCAATTGAGTTATATTCTTCTTATTGATTTGTTGTGATCTTTACATAAACTAGACACCAACCTCTTTTGAGTTACTTGTTATGAAAGTAAGTTACAAGTTTTGCTTCCTTAAGGAAATACCTTAATTTTGATGTCTCATGTACTGAAGTAACCTTAAGTTTAGTACAGTTAGGGGTCATTCTTTATTGAACCTTTCTTTACCTGAATTTTATAAGGATATTTTCCTATCCTATCTTCTACAAGTTTCCTGTTTCCAACTTTCACTTTGATTGAGAACTTTTCTAGAATTGATTTTTATGTATTATTTGAAGTAGAGGTAAAGTGAGTTTTCCTTGGAGGATATCCAGTTGCTGCAGAAACATTTACTGAAAGGACTCTTTCTGCCCACTGCTTTGCTCTACTGCCTTTGAAAGAAATAAATTGTTCTACTCAATTCTGGTCCTCAGTTTGATTTTCTTTGTGCTAGTACGACCTTCTCTCCAGACTCATGTGTAGTTCAAAAGTCCTCCCCTTCTAAGCCAGTACCCCTGGCTATATAGAAGGTTTTGATATCTGATATGTAAATCCTCTCAATTTCTTTCACTTCAGAGTGTGTTTGCTATTCTTGGCCCCCTGCATTTTTACATACATTGATGTGTGCAGAAATTAGTATCTTTACAATATTGAGTCAGCCAATCCATGGGCATGTTCTAGCTACCCATTTATTTGTTTCCTTTTTGTTTCATGGTTTTTAGTGTATATTCTATTTCACTAGATTTACTCTAATGTGTTTTATATTTTACATTAATGTACATAGCATTATTTTATTTTCTACTTGATGCTGGCATATAAAAATTCTTTTGACTGCATATGTACAGAGTTTGTACTCAGAAAATTTGCAAGTTTCATTTGTTACTTCTAATGATTTGTTACTAATTTTCTACATGCAGTCATGTTATCTATGATGTGATGATAGCTTTATTATTCATTTCTAATTCTAGTGGATTTTGCTTCTTGTTCTTACCTTTATGTAGAAATTCCAGGAAAATGGCCTAGAAATGACATTACCAAGATTACTTTTTTCTAATATTAATCTTTTAAAATCTCAACATTGAATACGTTTGCTGAAGACAGTATAAATTCCCCCTTTTTCCTTCTAGGCTAACTTTACTAATGAACGATAAGCTTTACCTGCTTTTTCTGTGTCTACTGCAAATACCAAATGATTTTCTTCAGTATTTCTTTATGTTAGATCTGTCTTCAAATGTTTAACCAACCTTGCATTTTTACAATTTTACTTTTATTGAGTTATAGTTTGTGTAAAAAAAATTCTCCAATTTTAGATAGACAATTTGATGAAATTTGGTAAATTACATGCAGTCATATAATCACCACCATACTTAAGGCAACAACAGCTCAAAAATAGCTCTATTGCCCTAAAAACATTTCTCATTTCTGGACATAGAGATGCATGCCTAGAATCCTAGTAATTCAAAGCCAAAGGCAGGAGGGCTGTACATTTGCACCCAGCCTAGGGAAGTTAGTGAGACCCCATCTCAAAATAAAAGTTTAAAGTAAAGGGAGGAGTGGCAGAATTGGAGATGCAGTGGTATATCACTTGCTTAACATAGGTTCTATCCCCAGTACTAAAAAAAAAAAAAAAGTTTTTTCATGCTTTTTCTTAGAATTTTAATGAAATTAAATCATAGGTTATGAAGTCTATGGTTATGGCTTCCTTCATTTGACATAATTTTTCACTTGACATCTTTCAATCACTAATAATGCTTTACCTTTTTCTTCTGAATAGTATCTCATGCTATAAAATACCACAATTTGTTTATTCATTCAGCAGTTGTTGGCCATATGGGTTATTTCCACTTCTAGTCATCTGTGTTGGAGTGCAAAAGAAATAGGACATATATGCATATAAAATTGTGCATAAGAATGTTCTTGATACCATTATTTCAAAGTATTTTAACAGCTCATTTGGAAGTACATTTATTTCTAAAAGTGAAAATTTTCTGGTTTATTTCTTTAAATTGTAAATAGCAATTGTGTATATTCATAGGGTAAAATGAAATGCTTAAGTACATTAAACAGTGATTAAATAAAGCTAAGTATCATATCCATCACCTCCCACACTTACTTTTTTGTAATGCAAACATTTAAAATTCTTTCTCTTAGCACTTGAAAAATATATACTGCATTACTTACTTTAGTCATCAAGCAATAGAGCTCAAAAACTTATTTTTGGTAGCCAGTACTTGAAAATAATATGTATAATTATTGGTATATTTCTATACATCTAACAAGGTTTTAGTTATTCATGTTTTTCAAATTATTTCCTTACTGATTTTTCATCTACTTGTATAATCACTTTTTGAGAGAAGCATTTTTTAAATTCTCATTCTGATTGGGAATTTGTCCACTTATGATACTTTTTCTTTTATATATTAAAAGTCCATGTTATTAGGTATGCACAAAAATAGAATGTTTATCCTTTTGGTGAATAGAATATTTTATTTTTCAACACTCTTTATTTGTCATTTGCCTTAAACTGTATGCAACCTAGTATGTAAATATGTATGTGCAAACTTTCTTTTGGTTAAAATTTGAATGGTATATTTTTCTCTTATTTTTACTTTTAACCTTTATTTTTGATGCATCTCTTGTAAACTGTTAACTGTTTATCACATATGATAAACTTTGTGTTCCAAATAGAAAATTTATTATGTTCACAATTAATGTAACCTGGGTATGCCTCTATTTGACTCACCTTTTCTTTATTGTTTTTGTCTCTTTTCTAACTCCGGACATTTTTATTACTCCGTTTTTTCCCACTATTAGCTTAGTCACCTGCTGTGACTATGTTTACTGTTTTTCCATAAAGGTTACAATATTCACCTTTGCATTATCAAAGCCTCATGTTCCTAATAATTTTTCTCTCTTCCAAATCACTGCATAGAATGGGAACATTTTAATTTTATTTATTTTTATTTCAGTTAGAAAATTTTGTCATATTTTCTCATAGGACTGTACTGTTACTTTTTAGTCTTCATTAATTTAAATTTTTTCATCTGTTTCTCATTTTTATTGTACCTTATTCCATCTTATATTTCAATTTTTTAACCGGAGTATTCCTTCTCTCTCCAGAGTAGATTATAAGTGATGAATTCTTCCAGTTTTTACTTATCTGGAAATGCCAGTTATCTATTTTTTGGAAGATATTTTCTTGGGGTACAAAATTAACAGAAGAATTGTTTACTATAAGCACCATCAACAATTTGAATATGATATTTCATTGCCTTCAGGTTTCATTGTTCATATCCTGAAGTAAACTTGTCACTCTAGTCAGCTGTCACTTTGAACATAGTTTGCTTTTTTTCCCTTATTAATGCTTTCATCAATTTTTCTGTTTTTGGTTGCTAGATACTTTGCTATGACATACCTAGGCTGGTTGCTTGTTAGTCTCCTCTTTGGCATCTGTAGAGATGATAGAGTAAGTGGTTGTAATGGTTGATACACTGTGTCAACTTGAGAAACCTAGAAGCTTAAACAAGTAACTCAGTAGTTCTGCATCCTCTGGTATAGAAGACATGCACTTACTGCTCTAGGATGTTCATTGTGTCAATTTGAGAAGCTTAGAAGTTTAACCAAATGATTCAGCAGGGGGTCAGGATACTTTGTAAACATCCTGAGCCTGTGCTATGAGAAAAAGGTAACCAAGATGGTAGCTAAATGTTTTTTGCTGCCTTTGGAAAATTCTCAAATTCGGTATCATCAAATATTGCTTCAGGTCCATTATCCCTCTTCTTTCAGTGTTGTTTACTCTCTCTTCTCCATTTTCTAGGTGTAAATGCCCACATCTCACTTTGTATTTTGCAGTGGTAGACTTTCCATGTGGTTCATTATTATACTTACACTTTTTTGCCAGAATTTTTCTTTTATTTCCTAGAACCTATGAAGTTACTGTTATTTTAAAGTTTAGTTCTGATCACATCATTATTTGGAGACCCTGTGGGTTTTTTCTCTTATCATTTTGTCTAATTTTGACCTATGTTTTCTTGTCACCCAGTGATTTTCTACTGAATGCTAGATATGTTTACATAAAAACTAAATAAGTAATTGTATAAATTACGCAAATATTATGAATTCTATGTTATCTTCCTCCGGGAATAAAAAAAGATACATTTTTTTTTCTGTAGATGTTCAGGGCTGCTAACAATCTGGAATTGTCTTGAATTCCATTTCGGGGACAAAGGTAACTCAGAGTGTGGCTTCATTTCTGAAGCAGGGTTATTTTGGTTCACAGCACCAGAGGTTTCAGTGTGTGGTCAGCTGGCTCCATTGCTTCTAGTCCTGTGGCAAATGGAAACATCACGACAGAGAGGTGCAGTGCCGAAAATCATGTGACTCCATGGCATCCAGGAAGCAAAGAGAGAGTGCAGAATAAGAGAGGAAGGGGTCAGAACAAGAGCTAGCCCTCAAGGGCACATCATTCCCTTCAGTTAGGCACCACCTCCTACATTTCCATTGCCTCCTACTAGTTCCACCCAGTGATTATCTCACCCATGGATTAAACCATGATGAAGGTAGCACTCTCAGGATTCAATCACCTCCAAAAGCTATCCTTAGAACATATGAGGCTTTGGGGGACCTTAGATCTAAACCTTAACGTATTTCCAGACCATTCGTCATGTTTATTTCAAACATGAAAGATTCCCTTTCCCACATACTTTGATAAGTCTTCATTATTCTTCAAGATCCGTGTCTTAGTTGCTTTTCTTGTTGCTGGAAAAAAATACCCAACAACCAAAACTAAAGTAGGCGGGAGGAGTGGCAGCGGCTGGCAGTGCAGCAGCGAAGCCCAGCGAGGCTCCCGTGCGCCTGGGCCAGCAGCTTCCACCCGCCCCCCGCCCCCTCTGCACCGCCAAGATGCCCAAGAAGGTCAGCTCCTCCAAAGGGGCAGCGAAGGAGGTGCCCAAGAAGAGATCTGCGAGGCTGTCAGCTAAACCTGCTCCTGCAAAAGTGGAAAAGAAGTCAAAAAAAAGGCAGCGGGAAAGGATAAGTCTTTGGACAAAAAACTGCAAGCAAAAGGGAAAAGGGGAGCAAAGGGAAAACAGGCCAAAGTGGCTAATC
>RJWT010043543.1:0-11944 GCA_004365215.1 Cuniculus paca
ATGGCAATGTGGGAGCGTGTGCTGCAAATGTGGCTCATGGTCTCAGCACACCAGGCTGCCACATTGAGCAGCTGTTCAGTAGACATGAGGAGCTAAGCAACAGAACCCAAGCCAGTGGACTGGGGACCCCTAAATGACACAGCATTACAAAAGAGAAAAAAATATCTTTGCAATTAACCGACAGCAATCCCCTAGGTCTGAGGCTCAGCATTATTCCTGACTTCTGTGATCTGTCAGTGCAGCTTTTAGACACAAGCAATCAGACCTTTTCCACAAATGTTCTGTTGTAGCAGGTTAAACTCGCTCATGTTTTAGCCATCAATAATCAGCACTTCCGCATATATAGATGTAAATAGAGATATAAGTTGATAGAGGTAGAAATGTAAAAACCTCACTGATATTACTGTGGTGTTAAAGGATACACTGAAAATTAAATGAAGTTTAACTTTCCAATGAACTTAGTGTGCTTCAGTGGTTAATAGAATCTTGAGTCCCTGTTGTTCTCATAGTATCTGCTTAGGGTCCTAGTCACACTTTTAATTTGCATCTTCTTTTTGCTTCAAGGTTTCACTGGACATAAAACACCCTTGCATCTTTCCCTCACACTTAAGAAAAAGGAGGAAATAAGGTTCTGTACGCTCCGTATACTCCTCAATCATTGAGGCCCTCATCACAGCCCTCCTCTACACCCTGCACCGATCTCAGCTACAAGCCCTTCAAGCTCCTTCTTGAGATCCTTTATCTCCATTGGTAATGAATTTCTGCGTTAGTTCCCTCAGAGCAGTATTGCAGAGGCGGCTTACCTGGGCTTGCTTTTATTCTCCCCACATCTAAATGTCAACCCTTTTTATTCTTTATACCTTTTATCTCTTTCCGTGTAGCTAATCATTTTATTCTTTCTACAAAGCATACCAATAGACATATCATTTGTCTATTATTTTTTTCCTATTAACCAGACAGAAGGTAAGATCCAAGAATTTAGAAATTCGGTATCTCTCACAATCATATTCTGAGCAGAAGATACTAGATAATCAAAATATTGGTGATTTGAATGTGTGAATGAGCAAGTAACGAGATCTCCACAAATAATAATCATGATATTGTTCATGTTGCTCTTCAGTTATCTGAAAACCTAATCAAAGTGACAGTTTACCAAACCTTGCTGGCTATCTTTTCATGAAACATTGCAAAACATAGGCTTTGAAATTCTCCTTTCAATAATGGAATTTCATTTATCAAGTGATTACCAATTGTGTTATAAAGGACAGTTTATCAATCCTTGAGAACTTCAAAATAAAGCATAGGCAGCTCTTTGTCTTTTTGAATTGATATTGATTCTATAATGAGCAAAATAATTGTCATAAAAAGAAAGCATATTAATATATGTATTAATAGTACATGCCATGGGATGATTTCTGCATTTAATATTTCTACCTTTAACAATCAATTAAATTTGTAAATAAATATATGATCACTTTATTTACTATTTTTGCAGCACTGGGGACAGATCTTGGGGCTTTGCACATTCTAGGCAAGTGCTCAGGCACTGAGCTGTGCCCTCAGTTTCCCTAATGATACAAACAATGCATGATGCAGACAGAGGCCACAAAGTCTCTTGTGTTAACATGGGCTCCTTAAAAAGAGAGTTCAGGCAAGAACTAGTATGCAGATAGTTTGCAAACTGATACATGTTATGAGGAGAGAGGAACCGGAAAAAATGAAACAAAACCAATACTGGAGTGCATTATCAAATTCATTGCTCTGGACAAAGGTTGCTTATAAGAAACATATAGCAAATCTTCTAGGACTGTCCAATCAAAACAATGGTTTACCAACTCCCACCTTATTTGACCAAAAGTTTTTTCTGTACAGTGTTTACACCAGTCCTCTCGAGTATGATTTATATGTAGGTATCCCCCAAACGCTCATATGCTCACAAGTAGGACTATTGAGAAGTGATTCGATAATGGAGGCATGATACTTATCAATGAATTAGTCAACTGATGAGTTGATAGCTAATCGTGATTTAGGAATGGAAACCTGGTCAGATGAGGTGGGTCACTGAGCATGTGGCCTGAAAGGGTTTATGTCCTTCCCTCCTCGCTGGCTCCCTCTCTCTGCTTCCTGCCTGCCACACCATGAGCAGTTCTCCTTTGTGATTTCCCTCTTCTATGCTGCCCTGCCTTGGAACCTGCTCAAAATAGATTGAAATGTTCATAACTTCTGAGTCAAAATAAACCTTTCCTTGTTTAAACTGTGTGAATTGTGTCTCTTTGGTGAAAATGTATCTAGAACAGATTTTGGTACCAGGGGTGAAGTTATTGCTGTAACCATCCTGAATATGCAATTCAGAAGTCTTTGGAATTAGCTTGTGGGAGGAGTTTGGAAAGGTTAGGAGTGATTGGCCAGAGAATCTGCTCTAGAATGCAGTGAGCAGAGTTTGATGGAAGGTTGTGGTCAGAGCAGAGAAGAGCTCAGTTTTGAGACTGACATGCCAGGAAAGGCCAGGCACTAGTAAGTGACTGAAAAGACAATGTTAAAAAAGATGTTCTGATACAGGCTTTCAAAACATATTATGAGAGCCTGTAAATTGTAATTTCTCTGGGCCACCAAATATCCAGCCTACAATGAGCTGTCCAACTGCAAAGACTTTTTGTTTAATTAATTTAGCTCTTAGTAGAAGGACAATATTGCTAAAAATCCTTACCTCTGCATAAGAAAAATACTCATGTCTATTACCTTAAAAAAAAACTAACAAGTAAAATGTTATAGAGCTAACTGTTCATTATGAAAAGAAAAGCTACCTAAAATAAATATGTGATCATAGATAGTTTTAACAAGCAAAGAAAAATTTATTGAATTCATTTGCCGGTTGCATTCATATTATCAACAAACTGGATATGAACTGAAAGGCACCGATCAAGTTTTGCTAAATAATTCATCGTAGATTCTTTTAATTTAAACATTTTATGTGGAGGAAATGTCATTTACACACACACATTTTAGTTTTACAAACTCAGTCTTGTCCCTTCATTTTTAGGAGAAATAAAAAGACAGCAAAAAACCTTTACAACACAATCAGTTTACTTGTGGGAAAAGTCAGCACATTGCACATCTTGTGGTAACTGAGAAGAATGCAGGATAGGCTATTTTTATGCTCACTAGAGAGATATAACTCTTTTGAAATTTTCCCACTTATCATTTCCTGTATTCTATCTATTTGGTATATTAAATTCATACATAATAAACTTGAAAACCAGTCATTTTACATGAAACTAATTATGTTTGGTAGAGACCCAGAGGACAAATTCTTCCTGACATAGTACTTTCAATACCATTTGCTTGTAATTTGCCATATACAGTGCAGTGCCTCACTTGAATTCACACGTACAGCTTGTGACTTACACTACCTAACTTACTAGCAATTCTCTTTTATGTTGTTGTCAATTATTTAATCTACTTTGAAAGACTTATGAAAAAATACTTCCCAGCTTTGTATGAGTTAAAAGAAGCATAGATTTAAAAATTATAATTTATGTGTACTCCAAATAATAACTGATTTCACAGTTCATTAATTCAATTGATGAACAACAATAAAAGAGAAATGCTACAAAATTTAACAGCATGATAAGGTGGAAGAGAAAGTGTATAATTTTACCTACTATTGAAAAAAAATAAATGATCAAATGTAGGTTAAGTGAAATGGTAAATTTACTACAGAAAACAATTAACTTTAATTAAAATACTATTTTAAAGCTATACTTAAGGTATAATGTTGGACAGATAATTTTTGAAAGGATGTAATTCTGATACTATTTCAGAAGGTATAAATCCCTTTAATAGGAAATAATGTGTGCTTTTTACAATCAATTACCTAGAGTTCAGTTTCATTATGAGTTTATTTGTGTTTGATAATGGCAAAAAATGTAAATGATGTATAAACTATTTGAAGCATTCTGTAATGAGAGAGTTGCACTGTATTTTTAATGCTTGCTTTTTTTTTCTTCTATTTTTCCTCAACTAAAGCAGATAATTTTTTTTTAATCTAGATAATATTAGTGGATGACATGGTACATTTTTTCCAAAATTCTGCTTTCAAAATGAAAATTAATTCTGCAAACTATTAAATTTCATTTTTTTAAATAAAACTTTTTCACTATAAAATTACATATGATAGATATATATATGTGTATGAGTATAATGATTAATTTAAGGGAAACATGTTTGAAAATTTCTGTGAATTATTGTGCTTTGTAAGTATTAACTAGCTTAAATAAATAAAACAGTAATAAAAAGAGTTAAACATATTACAGGTTATTTAGTAAACATTATGTCATATGATATTTTTTGTTTCTAAATTTTATTTTTTAAAATCCTTATATAAAACTGTTTGAGCATGTAGACTTAAATCCTGGTGTTCTAACACTGGAGAAAGAGTAAGGATAGTCTTTGTCATTATAAAATAAATTCTAGGAAGAAAGACTCCATATGTGGGCTAGTCTACCAGCGATATTATCAGCATTATGCTACAAGAAGAAATGTAATTTTGGATCCAGACTTTTATTGTTTCTAAATGAGTATTCAAAAGCATACAATAAGTTTATTTCCAGGGTTAACTGTACTTAAATCTCAACTCCTGTGCTACACAAACAAGGCTGAGGCATAGAGGCCCTGCAGCACCATAGCTGTAGAATTAATACAATATGACCGAGGTAGTGACAGACCCAATGAGTCACTGCCCATTCTGAATAAATGCTCCAAGAAGCTAAAGAGAAATTGCCAAGGCCAAAACTCAGTGCTATTTCAGATGGATGTTATCCTCTATACAGCTGCCACTCTCTGCTTCTGCCTCCAAAAGAAACTGGTGCACTGGAAGCACTTAGGATGAATCTGCCAGATTTAATAATAATCAAGAACACTCTTAAATAAATGTCTTCGGAAAGAGAGGCAATTGGAAAACTTAAAAGTAAAGACTACTTCAACTGTAACTCCTTGCAGAAAGTATACGTTTCTTATCTCATTTCAGAAGAAAGTTAGAGACGAAGAATTACAGAAATGTGTGAAGATTTCCTCCTTGCTACAAAGAGGTTGTCACAGGCCTGTAGAAATTGTAGCTCAAAAATTCTGTGAAGATTAAAAAAAAATTATAAAACCAAAAATTTTAGTCAATACTGTATTCATTGGAGAACATGCATTTTAATTTTGATCAAATTAAAAGGCACATGGTTCAGCAATTTAGAATGGTTCTAAAATTAAGAATGAATTGCTTGACAAAGCTGTAGTGTTGAAGAAAAAGTAAGAGACAAGTATATTCAGTAGAACTTTTGAGTGCTTCGTAGTATCAGTGTTTGTGATAACTTTTTCTTTTTTTGCCTTGTGCCTGTTTTCTTCTGATTTTTATGGCCTATTTTTAACTTTGGTTCCCTTTTAGCTTTTCATAATTGAATATTTTCAAGTGAAAATGTGACACTCTATGAATTTTGTGGGCTATAAATGCCATTTAAACACTGAAGAAGAATAAACTGACTTTTCTCTGTCTTCCCAAACAAGGAGTTAGGAAACTCCTCAACGTAGTTAAGAAATTCAACCCCTCACTCTCTGTCATTATTAAAAAAAAAAAAACACTAATTTTTACAGTGACTTCCATCCAACATCATTGTCCATTTAATACTGTCCATGATAATTGCAAATATTGTGTCATGTACAAGTGTAATCACCTTAGTCATGAGTAGCTTCCAAGGTATTCATAAACTAATTAAAATTAAAATTGTAGACATCTGAAGTAGTAGGCCTGTCTAGATACTTTTGATGTACAATATGTAATACCAAGAGTTTATAAGTTTTATGAAAAATCTTCCTGAACTTCAATCTTCCGTAGGATCAATTTGGAACTGAAGGGATGGGTCACGACTTTCAGCCACGCTGATCTCTTCTTTTAGAAGGCAGTTTCCATGTGTGCAATCGGTTGAGTGCTGTAAGCTTCCAACATACCTGGGAGCTGTGAAGATGTCTGCTTTATTTCTGAAAGGAATGTCGGTGAGCCCAGACGTCAAATGATAGCATCCTCTTTCACTCTTCTGTATTTATTTCAAATACTTCTAATTCTTTCCATCCTGTCTCCATTCTTATCAAGGTTACTACTACCTCACTGGGTTACTGCAGGAGCTCTTCATTGCTCTCAGAGTTGCCCTTTTCCTATATAACATAGTTAGTCTGACGAATAACAAATCTCTTCCCAGCATAGCCTTCCTAGTAACCTCCAATTGTTTCTCATTTATATTACATAAAATAAAAATTCTAAGATTTTTCTAAGCCTCATCATAATATAGCCATTTCTTTTCCTTTCATAGTTCTGCGCTCTCACATTTTCCCCTACTTTTAATCTCGAACTGATTGGACTTCTTAATGTTCTCCTAATATGCATTGATATCTGCATATTAAAGTCTTTGGTTGTGGTATTTTTTAGTTCATGACGCTTTCCAACACCATCATTCTCCATCTGCCTTGGCATAGCACAGGCTGACCCATCTTTGAAATTCATTAAAACAGTGTCTTTAGACTTGATAGTTTCCCATCACATTTTTATTTACAGCCAGGTCATCACTGAAATGTTGAACATGAGAGGCATGAAAAATCTTCCTGAACTTCAACACTAATACATTAACTCACATTGTTTTTGACACCACCGTCAGTTAATATGCCTGCCTTGGTGACTATCTCCTTGCTGAGACAAAACACCAGCCATCCACAACTCTAGGTAAGAAAGATTATACTGGTTCACAGATGTAGAGGTTTCAGTCTATGGTTGCCTGGTTGCAAAGTAGGGTGGCATGGCAGAGGAGAAAGTATTCATGATATGGTAGCAGAAAGACATCAAAGGAAGAAGAAACAAGCAGATAGAGCCTTCTGAGTCACACCCTCAGTGACCCACCGCCTTCAACCAGGTTTCACTCACCAAATCACATTTGGCTGCAAGTTCAGCAGTGGGCAAATCCACTGATGAGTGAATTAGTATCCACTAATTTGTGAGTGGCTGAGTATCACACCCCATCATATAAGCACCCCCAAAAAACCTCTTCTATGAGTGCATGTGGCTTTGAGAGGAGGGCATCTATATATAAATCATAACAGTGCCTGACACAAAACCAAAACATAAAGTCAAAATTTAAATAGATATTTGTGAATAATTCAATAATCCACATATTAATACATATAACTTTAAAAATATCTTCACTTTTAATCTGTTCATTTTATCTCAAATAATATTTAGAAAGACTTTCAAGTGACTGAAAAAATTTCAGATATAGTTCTTTATACCTAACAGTTCTCCACCATGTATGACTTTGCCCTCCTAGTGAAGAAACAGGTTGTTACAAACCCAGGAATTGAGGAAGAAAATGGCCCTTTAGAATCTGCTTAGTTGAGGGCAGGGGTGCAGCTAAATACCATAGAGTGTGAGATACAACACCATGACAAGAAATGAACAAGCTCAAGATGTTGAAAATGTAAATATTGAAAAAAATCGAAGATGCAGTATATTGTTCGATCAGTAACTATCTTGGCAGGTGCAGCGAAGAAAGAGGGATGAGACGGAGGTGGGGAAAAGCAGAGGAAATAGTGGAGAAAGGGAGAGAAAAGATGATGATGAGGGATGAGGGAAGGAAGAAAGGAAACCAGGAAGAAAAAATGCAGGGGGAGGAAAAGCAGGGAGAAGGAGGAAATGAAGGGAAGAAAGGTAAAAAAATGCAGTATGTATTTGAGATTTATTCTTTGTTTTTATTCAAACCTCTTCATTTTTTTAAGTCCTCACAAGTTCTTGACAAAAGCCTTATTAAGTAAGTTACTTTGCATCAATTAACCAGGATGACTGTGATTTCTGTGCAAATTTTCATGTAACTCAGAAGTATTTTGTCTGACTCAGAAAAATCACACTTATTTAGAGTACCTAGGTATTTATTTATTGTCTCCTAATATATTTTTGATTCATTATCTTCTCTTGGAGGTGGTTCTGCTTTCTCTTATCTGACAATCATTAGTTTTGAAAAGGAGTTGGAATTAATAAATTTCTTATAGATTCTTAAATTTGATGAGTGCTTTCAAATCTCTTTATTTCTGTCCCATGCTTTTTACATCTTAAAGGCATTCCCTCCTGAAAGAAGAAAAGGAGAAGGAAAAAGACATAAATTCATATATATATATATATATATATACACACACACACACACACACACACACACACATAAGATAGCTAAGATGACTATACTACTAATTCTATTAGTTCTTGGAAAAGAACAATTAACACTCATTTGATTAAATCAGTTTTGCATGTCTATGTCTGGTAATCTAAGCAACTCTTGTGAAGATAACAATATGCAATATAACAACCATTGTTAAATTCCTGTCATCTTGTTTTGGAAACCTATATTGTTATTGTTTTGGGTTTGTCACTGTCTGTTTTGCTTTTTGTTTTTCTTTTCTGTGCTTTTTCCTCTTTTAAATAAAATTTTAAAGCAGGCATTCTCTCATGTATTGAACAGACATCTCCATATGATAAAGTATTTATCAGTTATTTTAAGAAGTCACTCTGGACTCTACTTCTCAATAGTATATTCTGCTCCAAGTTTTCTCTCTCACATAGCCAAATGCAGTTTACTTTACAAGTCTTCTGTATAATTTATAGAATCAAAGAAACATAGAATATAAAATAAATTATGAATTTTGAGTTTCTTAATGAGTCTATTCATACTTTATTTGGAACATGACATTTCTAAACTTTTTAGGTTTCTTTAAAACGGTATTAGAATTTAACTAATTTTTTATTTCCATCATTTTATACAGGAAATGTACTTACTATTTTAGCCATACTTATTCTTCTAATGTGCATCATTTTGAGTGCTTATTCCTTATTGCTTTTTAAGTGTATTGTTCTACTCTTTTCATATTAAAAAAGTTAGTTTTTTTCTTTTAAGATTTTGCTTCCATTTTTGGATTCCATTTTATGTATTTATGTATGATATTGTCCCATATAATAGCATACTTAACACTTGTCTTATAGTATTTAATGCATATCTTATTATTTAACCTAACATAAATTGTTTTGTTACTTTTTACCTTTGAATAGTTTTGAACATTTGACCAAGTTTTTCTGTTCTGCATTAAGAAATAGTGTGCAAATTATTGAGTCTATCATCCTGAGTCTTATGAAAAAGTACTGAAAGGTATCTTACTGTCATTTTTCCTGAAAAGTATGTCTTTTATTGTAATAGTGGGAATGTAGATGGAAGACAGAGTGAATAATGAAAATATCAACATTTTTACATCAGAAGCTAGCACTTGTAAATACACTGCTTTTAGGAATAATCAGAACAACACATAAGATATGGTAGAATGAAAGAATTTAATAGTCATTGTGGAGCCAGTCTTAACCACATTTGAAAGATGTGTTGTATGTTATTTACAATATACAATATATTAACTAGTGTTAATTTCCTATTATTTTATTTTGAAATTCTACATCATCTTTTTTTTTGTTTGCTTGTTGTTGTTTTGTTTTTAAAATAAAAAAGAAAGAAAACGTGTGTTGTAAAAAAAATTTTTGCTTTGAAGATGGCAGAAATAAGCAAAAATCAGTGAGAATAACTATATGCCACACTCATTGACAAGACTATCTGGGATTCTTTCAGAACAAATTTCTGTTTCACACATACAAAAATGTGCCATCTTAGGGTTATGATAAAAAGACAGCAAAAGGAGGTAAATAATGTAAGCTAATGCTACACACAATTGTGTAGGAGTGAAGAACAGGCAGTGTAAATTTGACAGTACCCACCTGGCCAATGGTAATGGCAGCTAAGAAATATTTTAATAAGGATTGGAAACCCTTACTGCAGTTGTGGTGATTGTGTTTAACAAAATAAAACTCACTTGTAAAATTCTAAAAAAAGATTATTTTTAGTTTGTGAAATCATGCACACGAACAGAATTGAAAATAATCTAAGAAATTATGCTAACGAATTTGTAAAATTAGTTAAAATTGAGTTAACTAATATAATCCCAGCTGTATTATTTAAGTACAGCATCAGTGAGACACAAGGAACTTGCAAAGGAAATCTTACAGACATTGAGTTAAGGGTAAGTATATTCATCATTAGAAAGTGGAATAAGAAATAACTTTCCAAAAACTTTGCCCAAAACAAGGAATTTTCATTACATTAGTGAGGCATACTTTGCATTATTGTGAACAATTAAATTTTAGATGTATTTTGGGAGTGGAAAAATAATAGCATTACTAATTTGAAAGCATATTAAAATTGAGGTTTGACATGCTAACCTATTTTACAATAGTTTCCTTCATCATCACTTTAGTACAATATAGTTTTATCAGCATTACTGAGATATTTTTAAATTGACAAAATGACCAGGCTGAAAATACAATAATATAATAATAATAAATCATAAAAATAAATCATCCTTATAACCTAAGTGTTATGACCAGCTCAAATGGAATTATTAAAAAACAAGGAATTATACCATTTAGGCATAAATATAATCATGCTTTTATGAATTAAAATATGTCATTGAAAAGGAACTTAAATTTAGATGAACAATTAAAAACTGTTTCTGTTTCAAATTGAATGAAATTGATCTTAAGCCCTAAGATCTAAGTAAATTAGTAACTAATAAGTATAGGCTCAATATTTCACAGAATAAAATGCTCATGTCATTAGATAAGTGATAGATAAAATAATTTGATTATGTACAATGAATTCAAGGATCTAACTGGAGATTTTACAGTCCTTCACCATAAAAACATTCCCCATACATTACTAACAATTTGTAGATTAAGTGTTGACCTCAGCGAACTCCTTCACCACATGTTCATCTCTGCCTCAGTATATTAGTAATGTCAGAATTTCCATCATTGGATATTTATTTATTATAAATTTTAAAATTGTAAATTTCAAAATCTTTTTTTAAGTGAAAGTATAAATGAAATGAAATCTTTATCATATCTTAATTCTTTAAAAATCATTGAAAAACTCTTAGCGTGTTGAGAAAGGACGAGGACATACACTAGAATGATAATGAGGCAAAAAGAGAAAATGAAAGAAAGTTTAACTGTACAATTTTGTCGATTATTTTGCCAAATGTTTATTATTATTATTGTCATTATACTTCCTTATCTTAGCTAATAAAAATTTTAACTGTGTGCTTTTAAAAAGGAGTCAAAAATGTGGATTGAAGAAAAGCAACAGTTTATGAAGCTGGGAAGAAATGTTTCTCTTTATCTTACTGGGGTTGTTCTCTTTAATAATAATTTTATGTTTTTAAATGCAACTTCTCCATTTTCAAAACAAATGTTGTGGGGATTTAGCTCAGTGGCGTAAGCACCTGCCTGGCAAGTGCGAGGTCATGAGTGCCAAAAAAAAAAAAAAAAAAAGAAACAATTGATATAGCATATTTTAAAGTGTTAGAAAAAACTGGATAAAATGCAATTCAATTAATTCTGCATATTTCTACTCTATACACACCTAGAATTTCATGTACTCTTTATATGTGGTTTATATACCACATTTCAAAGGGAGCTTACTGTTCTAAGCAGACATGCTATCTCTATCAACAGAATTTCATTTTGCTCTTGAAGTCATATATTTGTGTTATATTAAGAAAAATAGGAGAGACAAATGCATTAAAATAGAGCTATAATTTCATGTCGCAAGTTTTTGAATTGTCAGCTAATTCAGAAGACTCAGTAATCCTATTCCATTCATCATCTTACAATATTAATATTATGTCTCAAAAGAGCTAGCACAACCTTGCTGATGTTTTCTTGATTTCTTCCCTTCTATTTCTTTGTCTGCATTTGCATCTTAATAATTCGCTTCCAATGAGGGTAGACAATCTGACTTATTCTTGGTCAACACTGACAGAGAAATTTCCACTC
>RJWT010043544.1:0-11953 GCA_004365215.1 Cuniculus paca
TAAGTATCACTACGTATGACCTCGTCTTATGATGCATACACAATGTGCTTTGGGGATACACTGCATGTGTACAAATGTGTATTTGCGAGCACAGATCTCGTGACCCCCACGGTGTGTCTCCAAGGTGCCTGCTGTGATCCCTTCCTTCTGCTGGCCACGCCTGTGTAGAGGGCCAGGGCATCACCCAGTGGCCCGATGCTGGACTGTAAGACACGTGTCACCTCGTGTTCTGCTCTCTTGCGCCCTGTTCAGGTCATTTAAGGGTGCCACCAGCGCGCACCTGCCTGTCCCACACCCCGTCTTCTGAGAGCCTCCTGGTGACAGCGATGTCACCTGAGTACCCCAGCCAGAGAAGCCAGCGGTTCCCGGGTCCTAGACCCACAGAAACCCAGAGAAAACCCATGGGTGTCCTTTGATGTCTTGCTGCAGCCCAGGTCTGGAGGCTGAGGCAGGGGAACTGCCTGAGCCCAGGAATTCCAGACCAGCCTGGGCAGCACAGTGAGCTTCCACGTTAAAAAAGAAAAGCACAAACCCTGCAGCCCAGTGCTGGCCCCAGCTGTGTGAGCTCAGCAAGGTGTGACCTGTCTTCTCGGCTTGCAAACCGTGCACTGGTCACTCAGGACCCAGCTTCTCCCGTGCTCCCTGGGGCTTCCACAGTCGGGTCTGGAGACCACCCGGCCCCTAGAAGTCTCCCAGGGTTGCAGTGGGGCTCTGGGAAGGGGCGTTAACTGCATGCACTGGTTCGTCCCTGGTGACACAATGTGGTGACCTTGGTGGGGTGTGCTGGGAACTGAAGGAGGGCCCACGCTGTGACCTCGGGGACGGATCTGGCACCAAAGGGAGCAGGGAGAGCAACACCTAGTGGCCCAGACCCCGTCAGGCTGGCTCTTGAGGCTCCTCAGGTCCCCAGCTATGCTGAGCTAGAATTCAAGCCATCCATATCCGAGCTTTGGGGACATCCCAGTATACGGAAAACATTGTAACAAAGTTCATCTAATGTAGACATACAAAATCTTGTACCCAACGCTTAGAAAATAAATATTTTATTTATGGACAATATAAAAACTGACTTATACTAGGTTATTACAGTGTTAATCAGTATAGAGCTGATGGGGCATCCGGGGGCCGCGCAGAGGGAAGATTTGTGGTCATCATCCCAGAAAGCCGGGCACCAGCAACAGGCGCCCCCTTGGTTCAGCATACATCTCATCAGGGTGTGCAGCAAATCACTTTCCAGGGGAGACTGTCTCCGAGGGGCCCACGTGGCAGACGGGTGTGGGGGACAGCCTGACCTGGGGCTGGTTTTACTTCTGGTAGCTGCTTATTGGCTTTTTTTTTTTTGTCTGTGTTTTTGAGAGAGGGCCTTGCTCTGCAGCCCAGGCTGGCCTCAAACTCGAAGCAATCCTCCTGCCTCAGCCTCCTCAGTGCTGGGATTATAGGCATGCACCACCATGCCTGGCTGCTTATTGTTTTTGTTGTTGTTGTTGTTGTTGTTTGTGGTACTGGGGATTGAACTCACAACCTTGCGCTTGCCAGGCAGGCGCTTAGACCGCTGAGCTAGATCCCCAGCCCTCTTATTGATGTTTTTAAAAGCAAAATCAAACATGCTAGCTGTACATTTATAAATTAAGAAACAATTTTCTAGGCCATTAAAAAATATCTGAACACAAAAAAAATGTCTGAAACAAGTCTCTCAGTGGAATTTTTTCGGCACCAAGGATTGAACTCACAACCTCACACTTGCCAGGCAGGCACTTAGGCCACTGAGCTAAATCCCCAGCCCTTGTGTTTTTGAGACAGGGTCTCACTATGCTGTTCAGGCTGGCCTTGAGCTTACTTTGTAGCCCAGGCTGGTCTCAAACTCATAGCAATCCTCCTGTCTCAGCCTCCTGAGTGCTGGGATTACAGGTGTGTGCCACCAGGCCTGGCTTCTCAGTGAGTTTTGAACCCATTTTGGTCAAAACTGTAAAATGCAAGACTTTCTGATTCGTCTGCAAGAGCAGCTGAAAAACTCGGGACAGATTTATTCATACAATTCCAGTAAAATTGGTAGAGAGGACTGAAGACCGACTGCCTAGTGTATCATGTGTGAGGGTGCAGGTTTAGAAACAGAGCATCACACGCATTCACGGAAGTAAGTGTGAGCTGCCCGTGTGCCTGCACCCAGCCCGGCCTCAGGCTGCGTCTCAGCCAGACCCCACCCCCACCCCACCCCCGCCGCCGGCAGAGGAAGGTCGCGCCAGTTCACAACTCGGAAGTAACGAACACCTCACCCTACTGACTGTACACTTGGAGGAGCTAAGATGGCAAATTCTATTTTTACTCCAAATAAAAATATAGATGAACTAATGGGGGAGTAGTCAGGCATCTCTGGCCACATTTTGTTTTGTTCTGTTTTGAGACGGGGTCTCATTGTGTAGTTGAGGCTGGCCTTGGGCTCACCGTGCAGCCCAGGGACCTGGAGGGACGGCACCAGTCCTCTGAGGCCTCCTTTGACTCTGGGTGGGCAGGAGCTGCCTTGCCCACTTTCAGCAGCATCTTCTACGCAGGGTTTTTACCAAGCACTTTGTGCACATGACCAATAAATGTTTACAACAGTATTCGTTTCACTTTTTCTCTCTTTGTGGTGTTAGGCATTGCACACCAGGGCTCACACGTGCCAGGAGCACACCCTAGTTGAGCCACAATCCCACTCCTCCCTGCATTCTTGTTTTTTGAGACAGGGTCTTGGTGTGTAGCCTAGGTGGTCTCAAACTCACAGCAATCCCGCCTCTGCTTCCTGAGTGCTGGGATTACAGGCTCGCACCACCACAGCTGACTTTTCTTTTTTGAAATAAGTTCTGCTACATTGCCCAAGCCAGTCTTGATCTCTTGGGCTGAAGCGATCCTCATGCTTCAGTCTCCCGTGTTCCTGGGACCACTTGGCCCTGCATCATATATTTTTTTTTTTGGTCTTTCTGAGGCAGGATTTTACTATGCAGTTCAGGCTGGCGCTGAACTCACTTTGTAGCCCAGGCTGGCCTTAAACTTGCAGTGATCCTCCTGCCTCTGCCTCCTCAGTGCTGGGATTACAGGCATGCACCCGGCTCCTACATCACTTTTGAATCATCTTTTCTCTAGTTATTTTTCCTTTTTTTTTTTTTTGTATATTTACGATGAACATACTACTTTGGTGTAACAGTTTATATAAACAATGTCTAAGGAACTACATATTCATGCATTAGCAGTGTCTGCTGCCAGTACTTTTAATGCTAAGAATATGTGGCAAAAATATGTTTGATGCTCATTGGCCTAGATAACTTCTCACAGGTAGGCAAGGAGAAATACAAGGATGTGAACTGAAGCACTGTTGGGGAAACTGGGAATCAACCTGAATGTTCACGAGAATGGATCCACTAGCAGGGTGTGGGGTGCACGCCCACAGTCCCAGCACTTGCAGGCTGAGGCAGCGGCCAGGCCTGCCTGGACCACACAGAGAAGCTCTGCCGCTGAGCAACAACGCAAATGGGTTACCCAGACTTATACAAGCAGTGAAACACTGTACAGGGTCTGCGTGGGCTAAGGGTTACATGTGTCAACACCACTTTACCTGGGATTTTTAAACACTCTTAAAGGGGACAGGCACATAGCAGAGTGAAATTTACAACACACCAGACAGTGCCCCACAGCCTGGGCAGACACTGTGTGGCCGCATCTGTGCACTGCCTGTGTCTACAGCACTGCCCAGGAAGACCAGCACCGACTCAGGGACACTGGTTCCTTTTGCTTCTGGTCCTGGGGATTGCGCCCAGGTCCCTGCTACACATGTGCTGAACTACGGACCCAGCCCTCAAATAGATTTTCTTTCTTTTTTGTTTTGTTTTGTTTTTCGGTATCAGGGATTGAACTCACAACCTCAAGCTTGCCAGACAGGCATTTAGGCCACTGAGCTAGATCCCCGGCCCTTGTCTTTTTGAGAAAGAGTCTCACTATGCCGTTCAGGCTGGCCTTGAGCTCACTTTGTAGCCCAGGCTGGTCTCGAACTCACAATGATCCTCCTGCCTCAGCCTCCTGAGTGCCGGGATTACAGGTGTGTGCCAGGCCCGGCTTGAGCTTCGTCTTTTAAATATTTCCTGAGTTACATATCGGTACGCACGAAGCTTTTTTATTTATATTAACTGTGTGTGCATGTGCGTGTGTGCACTTGTGTGTGTGCGTGATGGGGCTTTGCTATGCTCCCTACACTGGCCTTGGAATCCTGGGCTCAAGGATTCGAAGTGATGGGACCACAGGCACAGGCCACAGGCACGTAAACGAAGCAGTGGTTTCGCTTTGTTTGAGGCCCTCACGCATGCACATGGGACCTCTGAGCCGCGCCCCTCGCACCCCGCGCTCCTCTTCCAGCCGCAGAATAGCGGGCTTTGGGAGCCGGCTCCACGCACAGTGGGGGCTGTTTCTGCCCACTCACCACAGAACGCGTCTCCGGAGCGAACGCCCTGTCCTCCGGCACACACTGGCGGCTTCACAGCACACTCCCTGAAGGAGCAAAGTTGGAGCAACAGCTCGCTGAAAGCCTGCGTCGACCCCCTCGCCCTGCCACCCACCGCCGGGTGCCCTGGGCGGCACGCTTTCCCCGCCCACACCGCGTTCCGGCCTGCATTCCACCCCAGCTGCGCCAGGGCTACCGGGGGGGACGTCCGCCCTTGCAAATTTAATTTGCACATTTAAAAAACTATTAAAGTCACTAAGAACCTTTTTTTTTTAATATCCTACAGGACTCTGACATTTTTTAACCCTCAAAGTAGCTTTTCATAGCATACGAAGGCATTATTATTATTATTTTGGTAGCAGAGATCGAATTCAAGACCTCGCGCCTGCCAGGCAGGCGCTTAGGCCACTGAGCTAAATCCCGGCCCCCAGATTTTTTTCCCCGTAAGTTTGTCATTTGTCTCTCTCTCTCTCTATAAATGTTTCACTTTTCTTTTTGTCATTGTTTTGAGACAGGGTCTTACTATGCAGTTCAGACGGGCCTTGAACTATGTAGCCCAGGCAGTCTTCCTGCTTCAGCCTCCCAAGCGCTGGGGTTATGGGTGTGCACCACCACATCCAGGCTGACATGAATCTGTTAAACTCATGTCAACGGTTACTTTGGTGCTAAGCGAGCCCAGGAGGATGTGCTTCAAATTCGCGTTGTGGAGAGCCCTTGCTCCCTCTGTGAAGTTTGCTGAAACCTTCGAAAGTCTTTTATCAGCTGGGCACACTGGTGCACATCTGCAATTCCAGCTACTCGGCAGGCTGAGGCAGGAGGATCACAAGTTGGATGCCACCCTGAGCAATTTAGACTCTGTACCAAAAGAAAAAAATGCATCTAGGGCTGCTGCTCTGTGGTAGCGCACCTGCCTATCAAGTATGGGGCCCTCGGTTCCATGCCCAGCACTGCGAAGAAAAACAAGAGTCTTTCGTGAGGACTACGGCTGTGCAAGTGGCACGTGCAAGGGCCTGGCTTCCAGGGCCTGTCCAAAAGCAAACTAGAAAAAGGGTCACCTGAGGACGGGAAGGCTGCCTCTGCTACCTCCTGGGCTCGCACTCTGGCTTAGCCGCACACGGAAGCCGGGGCACGGCGGGCACAGCGGCCAGAACTCCTACACGAGCTCCTGGGACCTGCGCGGGGCAACCCGGGCACCTCCCGGGCGCGCCCGCAGCCCCGCCCCGAGCCGCGGGCTGCCAGCCCTGGGGCGCAGACCGCTGACAGCCACGTGTGTTTTCGGGGCTCGGCCGCAAGATTGCGCTCTAGGTCTCCGCCGCGAGCGGGGCACAAGGACGGCGGCGGTGCAGCCCAGCGACCGAGGCTGCGCAGAGCACGCGGGGAAGGGCCGCAGCACCTGCCCGCGCCGCCACGTGACCGCGCGTCACCCGCCCCCGCGGAGGCGGGGCTTCCCGGGCATGCGCACTGGTCCGCTGCGCGGCGGTCAGGCACTGCGGTGGGCGCCTCGGGGGCGAGCAGGACCCCGGCCCTAAGATGGCGGCGCCCAGCGAGGCGGCCGCCGCGTCTTCCTGCCCCGGCGACGGCGGCGGCGGGGCCTTCGGGTCCTGGCTGGATGGGCGTTTGGAGGCTCTGGGAGTGGACCGAGCCGTGTATGGCGCCTACATCCTCGGCGTCCTGCAAGAGGAGGAGGAGGAAGAGAAGCTGGACGCTCTGCAGTGCATCCTGTGTGCTTTCCTGGTGAGCGCGCGGCGTCGGCACGTGGCCCCCTTCCCCGCGCGGGCTCACCCGGGAGAACGCGCTCCCGGCCTGCCTCCCCGCCCGGGCTTGAGGCCGGCTCCTCTGGAGACCTCAGTGGGCTCGCGGTTGGCTCAGCACGCGTCCCCGAGGCCGGTCCTGTTCGCCGCGATCGTAGCGTGCGGCGTGGGGTGGGAGGCAGCGCTGGGGCCGGCCCACGACCGCGGCCGGAGGGAGGTTCCGTCGCGGGTAGGAGTCCGGAACAGGAGCCGGTGGCGGAGGCCTCTTCAAGGTAGGCGGAACCGACAGCAGCGTGGGGCTCGGTCCTTTACAGTGTCCGGGCTTTCGGTGATCGCTGGTGTGGCGGGTGCTGGGTGAGAGATCCGAGAGAAATTGGCTGACTGCCGCGTGGCGGATTCACCGGTTCAGAAACGCGAACTTTAAACTTTGTTTACGTCGGAAGCGATCAAAATGCCCAGCCTTGCAACCCTGTGATTTGTGCCACATTCATCACTCCGCCCTCCGACACAGGCTGGGTTAATCACTGTGGTTCCATTTGCTGGTCTCAGGCGCCCGGCAGACCCTTTCCTTTTAAATACGAGCTCAAAAGTAAGTTTACGTGACTGGTTGCTAAATGCTGTAGAAACTAGGATTATCTTGCGCTTGTGGTTTGGAGATCTTAGAAACTGGACTGCTACTGGGAAAGCACCAGTCTGGCAAAAGCTATCCTTTGGAACCTGTCACAATGAACAGAGAATCAAAGGGCATTAGGAATACTGTATAGATGGAAACATATACATACTTTGTACAAAGTAGCAACTGTTTCAAATCCAAAAGTATTCTGTAAAGGTAGGCGGCATACTAGGAAAAATAAATCACACCGAAAGTGCAGTTCACGGGCACACGACGTTTCACTCCAGGCAGCAGCTGTCCCAGATCTCTCTGGCGCGGAACCTCTGCATCTCAACTTGCTCTGTTGAGATTGTACAGCAGCTTGGGAGTTGGTGGAAATACGGCCCAGTGGAATAAAATCTTTTCTTGGACCGTGACATTGCAGATTACAGGGTAAGGGATGGGAGGCAAGGAACTTTAGTTTTTGTTTTTCTTTTTCTCTGGTGGTCGTGGGGATTGAACTCAGCAGGGCTTAATGCACTTGTTCTACCACTGAGCCACATTCCCAGCCCTTGTTAGATTTTATTTTAAGACAGGGTTTCACTAAGTTGCCCAGGCTGGCCTCCAACTTAGATTTTCTGTCTCAGCATCCCAAGTGGCTGGAATTACAGGTGTGCACCACTGTGCCTGGCCCTTGAATTTTGCTTCCAGCTGGGAATTTTCTAAAGACTCCGTGATGAGCTTTTAAAATAACGTGTGTACTTCTGGGTGTCATTCCCTTACCCAGCTCTTTTCACGCTGTCCTTATTTGGAGCTGTGTGTCTGTTCATAAAGGGAAACAGGTATCTGCTTTATGCTGCTAACACACTCTTGAGAGAAGAGGGGGTTATCTAGGAAAAATGCAGCACTTTGTGTCTGCGTATCAGGACGTAAGCTGCAGAAGTCGGAGTGCTCTTTGAGGTCCCTCTCAGCTGGTCCTGCTCATGTGCACATTTGATTTTCTCATAGCTTTCCTCACCCTGTGTGGAAGCCGACTGGGAGGAATTGGGCAGGAATCATACAGTGAAGCAGGGCTCCTGGGGGTGAAACCGCTGAGGAGTAGAAGGGCCAAGGAAAGTGTGTGCTGAACACATAATTCAAAGTGCTGCTCGCGCGCTCGCTCTTTTCTTTCTGTCTGTATGTCTGTCTGTCTTTTGAGACAGGGTCTCACTTTGTAGCTCAGGCTGGCCTTGAAGTCACGGCAGTCCTCATGCCTCAGCCTCCCAAGTGCTGGGATTATAGGCGTGTGTGTCACCACGCCTGGCCAAAGTGCTGCTTTCTTTCTGTCAGCCCATCTGGAAGCATAGGTGTCAGAGGTCCCTAACTTTTTTTTATTTTTTTGAGACAGTCTCTGGCTGTGTAGCCAGGCTGGGCTCAAACTCACAAGATCCTCCTTCCTCAGCCTCCGTCGTGCTAGGATTGTAGGTGTGGGCCATGCATGACTCCTGGCTGCCCCTGACATTTATATTAAATTCTTTCTAGGAAAAACAGCATAGCCAAATCGGTTGCCAGATTGGGCTAAGGTTAAATCTTAGAAATCATGAAGTTTGTTAGCAAGCATTCTAGGTAAGTTTCAAGAACATGGTGTGTAGTCAGGAGCTGGAACCAGGGAAGGTCCAAAAGCTTAGAAACTCCCTGCAGGCCTGGCCCAGGCCCTGCTGAGTCTTGACAGCACAGCCAGCATGGAGTGGGAGATGTGGGCGTGCTGGTATGGGCTGGGCCCTCCGCCTTTGCACCCCCGGGGTCCCCAGCCCCATGCTGTAGCTCATAGCTGATCGACCCTGGAGAATATTACCACTTGTCAGCTGAGGGAAAGTACAAGGGATGAGTTTTGTTTGACTGAGGTGGTGGACTTTTTGCACCAAAAGAGTAAGAACAGGGCGAGGCATGGAAGGGAGCATGGGAGGTGCTGGTCAGAGGGTAAAAACTCTGTGATCAGAGAAAGAAGATGCAGGACCCCATGCCTGGATGGTGACTGCATTGTGCATTTCAGAATTGCTAAGAAAATAGATTCTAGGTGTTTTCACACAGAAAACTAGTGACTGTGTGAGGTGAACCTGAGTTACCTTGAGGTTATTATTCCGTGGTGGAAACACATCACAACATCACATTGCACCACACAGGCATATAATACATGCAGTTGTCAGTTAAAAATGTAATGTGTACTATTTAAAAGTTTTTTTATCTACCTGTTTTTTGAGGTGGAGTCTTGCTGTACCTCTCGGGGTGGGCTGGCACTCCTGGTGTCTGGAGCGCAGATGCACAGCTGCACCAGCCAAGTCTGCCCCACCCCAAGGCCTGGGCCCTTGAGGGCGATGCCCCTTTGGCGCGGTGCCTGCAGCCCTGGAGGCCGCCGTTGCTTTCTGCCGCTGCAGGGTGTTCATGGCCTGCTCTTCCCGCCAGGAAGAAGACTCCCTCCTCACCGTGTGCAAAGAGATTGTGGAGCGCTGGGCGGAACCTCAGAGTGCTGTCCCCAAAGAGAAGAAAGAAGGTAGCCTTGGTGCTGGCGTGTCGCCTGGCTCCCTCCGGGAGCCTTGGTGCTGCTGGCCGCAGAGACTCCTGAACACTCCTTAGGACCCTGGTGCCCGCGAAGGGCTCTGCCAGCAGTGTGCCCTCCACTGTCTGCTGCCTTCCCTCCCTGCTTGGAGCTGAACCCTCGCCCCTCACACCCATTGTATGTCTTCTTTCGAGGCAGGGTCTTGCCAACTTGTTAAATTACCCGAGCTATGCGTGAATTTATGACCCTACTGCCTCAGATCCTGGGATTACAGGTGGTTTTAACTTTTTACCGAACATTGATTTCTCTTCTCGTTTTCAATTTTACCTCATCAGCCTGGCCACAGTTATCTTCACTGGGTAGGTGGGTGAGGTCTCTCTCTCTCTGTCAGAGGTTGGGGGGTTTACTGAGAATTGAACCCATGGGGTGCTGAGCTATCTCCTCAACTTAGATTTCATAGACTTTGACTCCTCCTGCCTCATCCTCCGGAGTAGCTAGGATTACAGGTGTGGACTGCCATGGCTTTATGTTTGGCTATTTCATCTTTCCAGGGCCCCGAGCGTCTCGGCATTGTGGGCCCGGACAGCTGCATCTTTCTCACCTCTCACCTTGCTCATGTTCTTATTTTCCAACACAGATCATGGTTGGCATTGTGCTTGCTTCGGCTAAGCTTTTCACCCTAATTTATGTGGAGAGAAATGGGCTCATGTACTCAGCGTCAGGATGGTTATGTTAGCGGAGAAAATGCAAATCCTAAAAATCAGACTTGGAAACCCCCTGACGCAGTCATCTGCTGCTCTGGAGTCCTGGGGTGCGCTGGGCAGGGCCAGGCGGTGGTGTTTTCCTGCGCGGCTGGTCATGAGCAGTGCTGCTCTGTATGCCCATTGCTTTCCTCCCAAGCTTGGAGAACTTCATAATTGACTTTGTTTTGTGTTTTTTACTTTCTTTTTTCTGTTTTTTTTTTTTTTTTCATTTTGTTTTTGGTACCGGGGATCGAACTCACAACCTCACACTTGCCAGGTAGGCGCTTAAGCCGCTGAGCTAAATCCCCAGCCCTTTACTTTCTTTTTTGGTATCGGGGATTGAAACTCCCGACCTCACACTAGCTAGGCAGGTACTCTGCCACTGACCTAGATCCCTGGCCCTCTTGACCTTATTTTATTTTATTTTATTTTATTTTATTTTATTTTATTTTATGCAGTTCAGGCTGGCCTCGAACTCGCAACGATCCTCCTGCCTCAGCCTCTCTGAGCCTCTCGAGTGCTGGGCTTACAGAGGTGCACCACCATACCCGGCTCAACCTTGCTTTAAAATGTAGTAAAATACTGTATTCTTTTTTCTCCTCTCTGGACAAGATCTTGTTACGTAGCCTAGGCTTCAAGCTTGTGTGCCTCCTGCCTCCACCTCCCGACACTGGGTTACTGGCCGCACCTCCACGCTGGGCGTCACGATGGACTCCACCGGGAGCCCCAGGCCTTTGCTCTCAGCGGCAGCACCTCAGTGTGAGCCAGTGGGTCCATGCCTGCTCCTGCCGCTCACGGCCCGAGGCAGGTGCCTCTGATGGCTCCGGGGCAGCAGGTGCGGTCATGAGCAAGCGCCTCCCTCCCGAGTAACTGCACCGTTCCCCTCACTGCCTTCCCAGATGAGGTCCAGGCCATCGCCATGCTGATTGAGAAGCAGGCGCAGATCGTGGTGAAGCCGCGGGTGGTGTCGGAGGAGCAGCGGCAGAGGAAGGCGGCCCTGCTGGCGCAGTACGCAGACGTGACTGATGAGGAGGAATATCCTTGCCTGTGCTTGGTGACCCGGGGAGCGGGGGGAGAGAGAGAGAGTGTCCCCTGCATTTCCTATTGTCTCCTCTGTGATGACAGTGACCTAAGCTGGGCATGGTGCCACAAGGCAGAAAGATAGCAAGTTCAAAGCCAACCTGGGCCACTTAGTGACTCAGTGAGTCGCTGCTTCAAAAAATAAGGGATGAGAATGTGGCTCAGTGCAAAGACCCTGGGTCCCATCTGTGTACCAAGAAAAACAAAACAGCTCTTGGTGGCCCTGCGTGGCTGTTAGCCATGATCTGGAGAGTTGAGCTGGTTGATTACATACACGCAGACACATCCATGTGCAGGCACGGTCACGCGTGCGTGCATACATGTGCATGCTCACAAACACGTGGAGACACATACATGTTCACACACACACCAGTACTCACGTGCCTACGCTCACACGCGGACATGCCAGCGTGCACACACGCTCATGTACATCCGCTCGCCTAGACTCACACGCACACATTTTGGTGCTGGAGCTGAGCCCTGAGTTGGGACTTCTCTTTTTAACGCATATTCAGTACATTCCTGAAAACTTTAGTGTAAAACAAACCGTGCCTTGACGGCCCATTTATACTGTGCTTTCCGAAGGAGCCTTTGTGTCCTGAGGGGAACTGGTCGTGGGTGGCAGCTGAGGACCAGAAGCCGGGTGTTGCGAGGGCAGCGCCGAGTTAGGAGCCATCTTGCAGACCGTTTCCAGGATGACTGTAGAGCTTAGTTAAAAGTAGAGCTGAAAGTCCAAGCCACAGCAGAAGACGTCAGGCACTTGCGTGGGGACTGTACAGAAAG
>RJWT010043545.1:0-11944 GCA_004365215.1 Cuniculus paca
AAAAGGCAATCTCAGACCTCCAGCTCACACAGAACAAGTCTGGGAGATACAGTCATGGAAGAAAATGGAAGTCACACACCTGAAATCTCTGAGAAGATAGTAACCGAAGTAAAGAAACAACTTTATGAGACTGTAAAAGTAATCAGATCAGAAATAATATCTCAGGTGAAAGAAGAAATCACAAAAATAAAGAATTGCTGAGCATATCTAAAGAAGACATAGATAAAGAAAGAGGAGCATAGGAAAATGATGGAAACCTTGAGTGAACAATATAGAAAGGAATTACAATGCATGAAACAGATTCAAAGAGATATCCAGGAAATTAAAAAGTTGATCAAAAGCTGGCAAAACTTCTTGAAAAAGACTGAAGACAGACTTTCAGACCTTGAAGACAGGATCACATCTAGTGATCGTGAAAGGAAGGATCTCTTAAAAGCAACAAGTAATCAGGAAATAACAATTTAATGGCTTCAAGACAATTCAAAGAAAAAATAATTTAAGAGTGACAGGTATCAGTGAAGAAGCAGGGGTCAACACAAATGAAATAAAAAGGCTATTTACAGAAGTAATAGCAGAAAACTTCTATTACTATTAAAAAAATAGTAGAAAGATGGGAAAAGAATCTGGCATACAGATAAGCAAGGCATATAGAACTCCAAATAGCCATAACCAAAGTAAATCTACACCCATGCATATCATAATCAAGATCCCAGAAATTCAGCACAAGAACAGAATATTAAAAACTTGTAGAGAAAAGAAACAGATCACCTATAAAGGAAGACCAATCAGAATCATGACAGACCTGTCAACACAAACCATCAAGTCAAGAAGAGTTTGGAGTGAAGTGCTTCAAATTTTGAAAGAAAGCAACTTTCAATCCAGATTGAGGTACCCTGAAAAACTATCTTTCAAAATTGTTGGAAAAATATGATACTTCCATGATAAAGAACAACTGAAGGAGTTCATAACCACCAAACTGAACCTACAAAGAAGGATGAAGGATATTCTAGAGAGAGAAAGATGACCATGGTTCCAGGAACAGCAGCAGAGGATGATCGCCAAACAAGACAGGTGATTAAGTGAAGGGGAAAATTGGAGGGCCAACAGCAGGAGGATAGCATGGCAGAGATGAACCAATGCATGCTGGCTGTAACCATTAATGTAGACGGCCTCAATTCACCAATAAAAAAGAAACACAGGGAGAGTGGATCAAGAAACAAGATCCATCAATATACTGCATGCAAGAAACACATTTAACTTGAAAGGAAATTCAAAGACTGAAAATCAAAGGAGAGAAAACAATTGTTCCATGCCACAGGAGACCTGAACAAAGAAAAGGTAACTTGCCAATCAACTGCAGAATGGGTAAGAAAGATATGGTATTTTCATACAATGGAAAGTTACCCAGCTATAAAGTAGGATAATCTTAAGGGTCTTATAAGTAAATGGATGCAACTGGAGATCATATTCATGGGTGAAACAGTTTGAACTCATACAGGTAAACCCTAGCATAAAAAACAGAAGGAATTAGTGGGATCTAAAAAGCACAATAGATATTATGAAGGTGATAGGGAAAGAGACCCCTATGAGGGGAAGGTGGTAGCCACTGTTAATTTCTTATTGTCTTGTCTTGAACTTTTGTATCACTTTCACAATTTTGTTAGGTTTGGTTTTGTTTTGTCTTTTTTTGTTATATTTTACTGTATCTGATGGTATGGGCATCTATTTTAAAGATAATGGGATGCATTGTGGTAACCATTGTTGGTTTCCTATTATCTTGTTTTGAACTCCTATAATGCTTTCATTCTTTGGTTTAATGTTTTTTTTTCTATTTTGTTTTGTTTGCTTTTTTATGTGTGATGGTATGAATAACTATTTTGAAGAAAACGAGACATATGGTAGCCATTGCTGATTTCCTATCACCTTGTTTCAAAATCCTATAATGTTTTTATTCTTTTGTTTTGATTGGTCTCATTCTGTTCTGTTTTATTTGATTTTATTATGTGTGACAGCATGGATGACTATTTTGAAGAAAATGAGACATTATAGCAGGCATTGTTCATTTCCTGTTTTCTTGTTTTGAAGTTCTGTAATGCTTTCATTCTTTTGTTTTGATAGGTTTTAGTCTGTTTTCTATGATTTGATTTCAATGTGTGTGAAGGTACGGACAACTGTTTTCAAGAAAGCAGACATTATGATAGCCATTGTTGATTTGCTATTGTCTTGTTTTGAAGTCCTGTAATGGTTTCATTCTTCTGTTTTGATTGGTTTTATACAATTTTGTTTGGTTTGAATTTATTATGTGTGAAGATGTGGACAACTATTTCAAAGAAAACAAGAGAAATTATGGTAGCCACTGTTGATTTCTTGTTGTGTTGTTTTGAAGTCCTGTGTTGCTTGCATCATTCAGCTCTGATTTGCTTTATTCTGTTTTGTTTTGTTTTATTCTATTTAAAATAAAAAAAATTTAAAAATGTGAAACAGAGATCACAGTATCAAGGAATGCAGTTGGTATGGGGCTATGAGAACTACCAGCAATATTAAGTCCTATGTAAGAACTCAGGAGGACAGGCAAGATTAATCCAGCCAAGAATGTTGTGGCATTTGAGTTAAGTCTCACAACATGGAAAAGAGTATGAAAATATTTTAGGTTAGTTTTTGCAGCTACCATACAGTTTATATCACAGAGTATGAACATGTTCTTCAAATTTTCATGTATATGTATTTTAAATCATAGTATATGTCAAAGTTTGATGCTGACTAAGCATGCGACTTTGGTTAAATTGTTATCCTTTGTGAAGTGTAACTATTTCTGTTCTTTCTTCTTGCTATGTACTTCTTTGAAGTGATTATTTTGATTTTGCGAAATACTTAGAATCGTAAGTCTTGTGTTCAAATCTAATCTCTACTGAATAGCAGTTGTGTGTAGTTTGTCATTTTATTGTAAATAGGGTACTCTCTAATTCCTAAATTCCTTTTAGATAAAACAGAATTGAAATTAGTGTCCTTTCTCAGGTTGCTTTAAGACTAAATGTGAGATTCTCTTTCATTTAGTGAGTACTTAATAGAATGATTTATTACTACTAGATGAGTTTGTCTTCATTAATAAACAAATAATAGCTACCCAATTTCTTGACATTTATTGAAAACTAGTTCTTGTTTGATACTCTAACAAACATGACACCCTTCTTGTCAGTGTTTTTACCTGAGTCTTGGGCAATGACTGCTTATGCTTGAATTTTAGTTCTGGTTTATTTCAACTTTGTAGTTTAGCTTCTAATCTTCTCTCCATCCCTTATTCATTTTGAAAAACTAATTAGATCTATTTCTCAAGGCAACTAATCCTTGACTTCCATACTCAATTCAGTATGTTCACATTTTGAGGAAAGAAAGGACATTACTACAAAGTCTATTCCCATGGACTTCACAGTAATTAAGCTAACATGTCAGTAATAGCAAACAAGGAATAAAGTAGCCAAGGAAAATATAGCAACAATTGTGTAAAAATAGGAAACGATAGTATGCTATGATTTTTACAGAGGTACAGGCAGTAAGAATTGGAATGGTTACTAGAAGTTTATTTTTTAACATTTGTCAGAGTGTAACACACACACACACACACACACACACACACACACAGAAAATTCTTGTCCTCTCCCCAAGGAATGAGTCTCGTTTCCTACTTCTCAAGTCTAAACTGATCTTTATAACTTGCTTTGGTAACATAAGAGAATAGTGCATATTCTGATCCTCAGGTTGAAGGGCTTTGTGAATTTTATCATCTCTCTGAAAACAGAAATCTTACCATGTAGGCAAGCCAATTTATATTGCTAGAGAGCGAGAGACAATGCAGAGGGTGGTCTCATTTATCCCAGCCTACCCATTCTAAACTAACCTTCAGAAAACAAAGAAATCTTCACAAATGCTAGGGGGAATTTGAACCAGAAAAGAAAAACAAACAAATGAACAAAAACATTAGTGAGCTAAATCCATCCAAATTGCTGACCTGCATAATTTTGAGCTAAAAATAATAATCATTGTTTTAGGCACTGTTTGGGGTGTTTTATTTCTGTAGTGAAAACTAACACTAGTTTTAGTAATGCATGAATTCCCCCTAAAATGTCACTCATAAGTGGCCAGCTAGTTTTTGCATTAAATAGTAAATTCCATCCTTTTTCTCCATACATTCATTTTTTTGAGTGTGAACACTGTATGGTATAACAATTCACTTAAGGTCAGCATATAAAGTACTTTAAAATACACTAAATTCATTTGTTGACTTTTCACTATTGTAGACTAAAATCACAAAAGTTTTAATCTATTTTTGTTGTACCAGTTCTTCCTACATAGCAGTTAGAGGCTAATTGTTTCCTAGTATTAATTTCTGGTTTATTTTAACCTAATAATATTTTCTAGACCTATGTCCATTCAAAGCTTATTTTTGTTGTTGTTGTTGTTGTTGTTGTCATTGTTGTTTTTTTAATTTTCTGTTGTGGTTATTATGAATCTCTGAGGCTTGCCAAAGTGTCCAGAATGTAGGATTTCTTTTTTTTCTCTAGGACTGTGTTACCTGAGTTGGATTAAATCAAAAAAGTTTGGTAACCAGATGTGTTCATATCCAATATGCTCACCCGTTTAAATCACTACTTTTTCATCATCACTGTCTTCCCATTATGGCTTCAATATTCTTAAGCCTTTATTTGCCTACAGCTTTTTAGAGTGATACTCTGAATAATGTCTATATCATTTGTTTCATCTTTTAAAAAGTAAATGTCTTATTACTTTGTTCTATGGAATTATGTGATAGACCTAGTAAGAACACTGCCAACCATACTTATCTCCCTAAAAAAATCCATCAGCTAATTGTACAACCTTTTCTTTAAAAATGCAATTTTGTTTTAATCACTGTTCTGCATGATCTGACCCATTATAGTAATGAAATAAAATTAAACTACACTTCAAAATATGAAAAAAACAACGAGTACAGATGATGAAATGAAATGGTTATGTCTAGTCTGAAATTTAAATGTAGGCAAATTCTTTGTCTGTAGGGAGTTTATGTGAAGCTCTTTTAGAATAGATATAAAAGATGAAAACCAGAGCTAAATAAAAGTGTTAACTTGACTCCCCAGACCTGTGCTTTCCACATCATGCTTATGCAATTCTACGTTTAAGTCAATGTCTTTATTTATCTGAAAATATTACCCAAGTGGTTTATTCCATCTACAAAGGAACCATAGCCAAACTTTGCTCAGCGGGTTGGCATAAATGTTTTAATCCCTGTATAGCGATTAGAGAAAATTAGCAGGGTGACGTGGGGTCTGAAAAGTGAAACCATTTCAATCATTCACCTTTCAATCATTCCCTTTGATATAAGGACCTTTTGAAATCTATCATTTTTGAACTGCAAATCACATAAGCTGAAAATCACTCAGGTTATATATTAAAGGGAATGTAATGAAATATACTGAGAAAACAGAAATGAATGAGATGCTGTTGCAGTATCCTTATAGAACACAAATTATATCCTAATATATATTTGAAGGTGAGCAACATCTACTGAAAGACAGAAATAATAACTCAGAATTGTGAAAAATTAATTTCTAATTTCATCTCATAAAGTTAAAATAGACACTTAATTTTCAATTAACCTTGCTTTGGGGCGTCTAACACTGAAAATTCTTGTTGGAAGGAAGGAATTTAACCTAACTTTATGCAGTGTCAACACATTGTTCAATATTACCTACCCTATGGAAAATCAGCAAAATTTGATTATTAAAGAAAACTGGCCTTGAAAATTCAAAGGAGTACATCTTATTTCCAGGGAATTCTATCATGACTAAGAATAGTATGATGACAGCTAGAAAGTGCAGCAAATTAATATACTGAGAAAGATTACTTTGGGTCTAATAAAATCAGACCTCACTTAACATGCTGTTTTCTCAGGCTATGTTTTAGAATCTGTTTTCTTCTCTATTGAGTCCAGTTATATGTATGTTTTATCCATCTTTGTATAATCAGATTTTCTACAAAAGTAATATATGCCACTTTAACACTACTGCATTATCTAGCTCAAAACTGCTTAGTTTACATATGAGACATACAAGCTCATTTAGTTGAGGTGATTTTCCTGTGCTTCTCTACTGCCTTCTTCTTTCAAATGAGTAAAATCATTCACTTTAGAGAGGATCTACTTATGATATATTCCAGACAGTAAACACTCTCCCTAAGTCTTACTGCATGAAGTTCTTTCGATACAAGAATATGCATGTTTTTCCTCTAAACAGGTCACAAAAATCATTGGATACAAGCGGTTTTTATATAAATCATTCCTAATCATAAACTTCAGTTTAAACAAACACAAAAACCACAGTTATAAGCCCAACAAAGACTGAAAGGAATATATACTTGTATTCTGCTTACAAATCACATATTTCAAAAAGAAAGCGAATGGAAAATTTTGAATTTATGTCAGAATGTGCCATTTATGTTGCAAATTTTTTTATCATGTGTTACTCATTTGTGTACTACTAGAACAATTTATGCCAAAATTGTTTCAAATGGTAAGTTTTTCCAATAAAGTTATGGTTGAATTTACAAAAAGCTTGCCTGTTTCATAAGATAATATGGGCTTTTGTGACATGATCATACTTTAGGTGGAATAAGACTTATTTTACCTGAATCAAGAAAATGTTTTTGTATAAGTTTTACTCAGAGTAGGTGGAAATAACCATATGCTTAGAATTCTGTTGTTTGCATTCTTCTCTGTTAGGTCTTCCATATACATAGTTAGATTGATTGACTATAGTCTTACTTACTGTGTTTGAATGAACTTTCTCTAAAAAAGGAAACCCCCCTTTCAGCCAGTTCTGAAGAATGTCTTCAATGTGAAGAGTAATGAGCATTTTCCTCTAGAGAAAACTGACCTAATATCAGCCTGGTGAAAAGACCTAGACCTGCTTCCATTAGTGTGAAATCAATGCTATTGACAATCATCAAATGCTCTTATCCTTTCCATTAGAGCACTTAAGAAATAAATACCATTGAGGAGAACTAACGCTTGTTATTTGTTCCTGTAGCTAATCTTAATTAACAGTATATTAAATATTTTCTGATTGTATGCACATATATCATTTAACATTGATTTATGTCAAAAGCACTAAGAAAGATCTATTGACATATTACAGCTAAGGTTGCTCTTTATGTTTCTTCTACCTTTTCATTCAGGAATGTGCCAGATGCAGGGAATGAGTTAATCTTAGATTGAGATTTGAATTAATAGTATGTTTTCTCCATTTTAAGGAAAAGCTTTGAAGTTTGTCTTTGTCTAAAATATATAGTTCAGAAAAGATCCCGACTCTTGGTTTCATCTCCTAAACAGATGTGGACAACAGAACCAAGTAGAAAGATTTAGGAACCAACTGCTATTTCATCTCTTTTAGAAATATAAAATATCACTTACGATAAGTTAAAAGGTTAAAGAAAACTAAAATCTGCTCCAAACTTGAGTGAATTTCCAAAAAGTGTTATATATGTTGAGACCAAGCAGTGTTAAACAAGTGAGAATAACCAGATTACAACCAAGGGGATTCGACGTGGAACTTGGCAGGAATTAGTATACAATGAGAAGAATCAGCTCTGAAAGATAGATAGATTGGGGTAAAGTTAGTTCAATAACTGAAATATGAAGAGAGGTCACTGAGGAGGAGGGAAGAAGGAAAGTATAGTTATACATGAAAGCAAGGGCAAATTTTAGGTCAGATTTTTAGAAGTAAATCAATTCTGAGATTTCATGGAAGGTGTAGTACCTCCAAGAAACCATACCAGTGTTCAATGGGAGTTTGTGGAGACTGCCCAGTCTGGGTTATCTTGGATGTAAATAGAGAAACACTGTACCATGGAGTATTCTTATCTTTAGCCCAAGGTGGATACTGTCAGATGAAAGAATTTTATTGCTACTACTTGTGATCCTCATTTGTTTTAGATAAATGAAGTGATAACTTTTTTAAAAAATTAAACTTCTATTACAGAGAGGAAGTATAATTTTCTTTATGCAATGAGAAAAGTTTTTGGCTACAAAACACCTGAGTTGTAAACCACAAAAGAAGAGGTAAGACATCCAAACCTAAGCAAGACCACTAAAAAGTAACTAGCAGAAAAAAGAGCATTCAAGATGTTGAGAACCCTCATCTCTGAATGAAACAGTGTAAACACAGCAATTCCCATTCTGGATGTATTACCTAGAAATAGAAAAGTAATCCCAGTAATAGAAATAAATAATTGAGGAAAAGAAAGGATGATGTAAACAAAAGGTCTAGAAAGTAGTCAGAGAATAGAAAGCATACTTTTATTAACCACCAGTTATATAGAGCTGATTAACTATGTCCCCAAATGGCAATCCGACAGTGTTCCTAAAAAATCTAGCTGCCATCGCCAGCAAAGTTTAAAGATGCCATTTTACTTTTGAAATCTTAAGGTTATAATTTTATCCTTGTATACCATCTAATATGTGTGTATTATTTAAGAGCATAAAATTATGGAATCGCCTATTTTCCTATACTCATTATTTGGAAAAATCCCATATTTTAATGGTTCCTGTTGCAAACTTGAATAGAGAATCATTTGGTAGGCTGACTATAAAGCAAACTTTATAGAAAAATGGAAGGTAAAAATTCTATCATAATTTTAAAAACAAGACTATTTTTGTGACCCTGTCAAACAAGACTATGTTTTGATGACACACAAGAGTAGGAAGGAAGAATTCACAGCTATATTTTTTAAGTGACAAACATGGAAGAATAATTGATTAAAGGAGAATAATTTATGGAACAAAAGGAATTAAGGATGAAAACACGTAATAAAAAATGGTAATACTGGGGTAGACATTGCAAGAGTTGTGGAGAAAAAAGTTGAGTAAAATATGATTTATGAAAACAGAAATTCTCACAATACTTACAAAAATGTAATAGATTAAAAATGAGTAGTCTTTGATTGAAAAGAAGATGTGAATATGTCATTAAAGCAAATGAGAATGAGGTTTGACAGAGAATAATTTTTCCTTTATCAACATGGGTACCTCTTACATGGGATGAAGTGAATACTCCTACAGAGATTATCTAGTCAGAGGCCTCCCTAATACTAACTTTATTTGTAGAATAAAAAGCAAATGATTTTTCACTTCACAGGAATTACACAGTCAGACACTGAAAACTGAGTGGATTTTGTGTAGTGTAAAGATTAGTAGCCAATAGTTCTAGAACTGGATTTATCATCTTTGAATCCTGTTTCTCCTTTCACCTTGTTACTGGAAGGTGCCCAGCTCATTACTTTCTCTGGACCCAAGATTTCTAATCACTAACATGAGGTTAACACTTACACCATAAAGTTAAGGTAACAGAACTTGGGATAAAGGAAACTCTCAAAAAATGTTGGCTGTTGTTATCATTACCTCAGTGTAGCATTCCTAACAATTCTGTATAACTTTCTGATAGCAGGTAAGAGATGCAAGGGAGGAACAAAATGCTCCTGAAATACCATTCTCTTTCACTTTCCTCAAAGGTCAGATCTTGCTGGTTTATACCACAAGTCCTCAGTGAACAGTCCCATTGCATTGCAGAATTGTAGAGCATATGGTGGAGACACTAAGGGGCCACCAAATTTGGTTCTTGAGGATTTAATTAATGTATTCAAGACTCAGGTTTCCTTGGAGAGCCCTAACAGCCTGAGACAGAAATTTTTTTTCTGACTATTTTAAGTACAGAGTTGTATGTCAAAGGAAATTTTGGAGAGGCAGCATAACAATGTAGAAATTAAAAGCTTTTTGAACACACTGGGATAAATTTGCTCACTTCCATTTACACTGAGAGGTGGTCATTTATAGGAGCTGCAAGTTTCTTAACTGAAATGAAATTATAATACACATGTTCCTGGAATTTGCAGAAGTTAAGAATGTATAACATCTGTATCAGTTTTCTACTCAAGCCATGCCAATTCTTGGAAAACTATTGAAAAGAGTAATTAACAATCAAAAAGAGAACTTGGGTGATGACAGTAAAAAGAGAGATGGCATAAATGAGCAAGACTAAACTGTACTGCAAAAGTAGAGTCAACAGGGTTTCTTAATAGCAGTCAGTGAATAATAATGGTAAGAGAAATGGAAGTATAAAACCTTCTAAATTTTAGTTATGAGCTACTGGTTAGTGGAAAGTGCCATTTGCTAAATGGGAAAGGATTAAGGGAAGAGCTTGTAGGAGTTGAGTGGAGCTTAAACCAGAGTTGTGTTGTGAGTTTTTGGAGATGCCTTCCTAGATATTCAGGTGCAAGTATAAAATAGGCAGTTGGGTTTATAATTCTTGAATTAGGTTAGGATTAGTGTTAACGATTTCAGTATTATCTCCATGTAGAGAGCATTTAATTTATTTTACTAAATGAGGTTATGTAGGGAGAGACTACATAGAAAAGAAGAGTCTCAAAATTGAGACTTGAGACTTAACAATATTTAGAAGGCCGGCACTAAGAGGAGGTACTGGCAAAGTGAATGCAGTAGCTGTAGGAATGTAAAATCAGTAGAATGTAGCCTCATAGAAGCTAAGAAAATTTAAAATGTCCACAAAACAGTCAGGTAGATCAAATGTTGCTGAGAAGGTGAGATAAACCCTGTGAAGAGATTATTGGATCTGGGTAAATGGAAGTGATAGGTGTCTGTTTAGTGATGTTTATGTAGAATAGCACTGATAGAATCTATTTCGGAATAGGTTGAAGACAACATTGGAAGTGTGGAAATGCAAATAGAATACAGACCAGTATTTCTCAGAGTAGACTCATCTTTGAATCAACTACGAAATTATGCAAAGTTCCAAATTCCTGATTCCCACAGCAGGTTAATATAAAATCGAATTAGAAATCTGTACAGAAGAAGGAAGGAAAGTTTAGATATATTTTTGAAGGTTTTCATATTTTTAAATATTTCCCCAGATGTTTCTAAAATCCTGCCATCATGGAGAATTAGCATTACAAACAAATGTTCCCAAAGCTAGTCCACGTATGTGAAGGAAATAAAGGAGTGATCATGTGGCAAGAAAATTATTTATTGTTTATATTTCTACAGTTTTGATTTTTTTTAGATAGAAAATAACAAAAACAATTTATGTACACCTGAAACAGACCCAATATAGAGGAAAAGAACTTGATGATTGTGATAATGAGAAAACAGTAGTGAGAAGAATTTTTTTGAGCAGGTCCAAGAAATTGGAAACCACAGGACAGGAAGGACTCAAGGATATGGCAATAGTTCAAGGTAGAAGGCCTGGAAGGTCACTGAAGAGCCAGTGGTGCAAGTCTGCTCTGAAGGCTGAAAACCTTGTAGACCTGGAAAATGATGACCAAAGGCGATGGCAGCAAAGGACGCAGAAGCTCAAGATGACTGGAACTCTTCAAAATGGGGCCACTTTCCTTTTAGCCCATCCAGGCTAAAAGCCTGTTCATCAGTGCCACCCACAACCATGGTGGATCTTCCTTTTTCAGTCAGCTGACTTATATGTCAGTCATCCATAGCCACAGCCAGAACTGTGCTTTACTAAACTCCACGCAATTCTTAATGCATTCAAGTGGGCATAACATAATTAATAAGAAGGGAAGCACATAATTTTAGGTATCATATCTTCCATTAATATGGGTAGATGTTTTTATTTTTCACCATTAGAGGAATTCATCTTGCCCTGTTTGCTTAGGAAACAAGATCAAATGTTAAAAACCTAAATGAAAAATATATTTTCAGCTGGCTGAAAAATAGAAAAAATATTGTAAGGAAATGTGATAGATGTGGCACTATTTTTGTGTAGTTACTTTATTCTTCCTTTTCTGAAAGTTTTGCTGTGAAAATATACTTTTATGTGTTTTAAAATTTGTGCCTTTTATAAATAAACTCACATAATGATTATATTAT
>RJWT010043546.1:0-11939 GCA_004365215.1 Cuniculus paca
GACACTGGGGTTCTGTCAGGTTAAAAATCTTTAACCCCAATTTACATAGGTGATATGTAAAGGGAGACCCCTCTGAGATCTCAGCTCCAGCTCACTGCCTAGGATGAGAGCTCCCACTGAGGTCTGATATCTGGTAGTACAGTAATAGTGTCCCTCTTTCCTAGGCCAGAGGCACAGTACTTACTGCTCATTTCCTTGCCTGTTTCATCCTTATCACCTCTACATCCAGGCACTGGGGGAGCCCTGAAGAATCAGGGGAAAGGAGGTATCCCAAGATGCAGTAGGACAAGGTTTGCAAAGTGTGATATTCCTGCCATCTGGCTTAACTGGTCTGGGGACAAGAAAGGTGGCACAAACTAAGAATAAGAGACTTGAAAGGAGGATACATTTGGGGCGAGGACTGGGTCCCAGTCTTGGCTCTTCACCTTCTGGTGAGAGGGTGGGGTCCTTTACCTCTGAGCCTCAGTTTCCTGCTGTGGAGATAACAACAGTAGCAAGCTGGTTTTGAATTTTGAGTGCATGCTGGAGGTATAAATTGCTTTTTAAACATTATTTCATGTAAGAGACGGGTAGCATAATCCCATTCCAAAGACAAGGACCTGCGGGTTAGTGCATTAGTCAAGCAGCTTGATCAGGTTCACAATGTCACATGGCTAAGAAGTGTTAGAGAAGAAGCCACCATGCAGCTGCCCTGAATCCAAACACTCAGTGTCAGCCACTGTCTGCTGTTCGGGAACATAGGTACTTGTGGCACTTCTATGAGGATGGACTAGAGAACACACAGATTGCCCAGCCCCTTGCATGCCTTTTGGAAATGCCCAGGGAGGCTCACTCTTCTCATTACCATGAGGAGTGCAGAGCAGAGGGTGGTTGAGGAGAAAGGTTAAAAGGGAGGGAGTCTGGTGCTCCTTCTGAGCAAAGCAGCTGGAAAGTCAGGCCTTGGGGAGGTAGACCCAAAGCAAATGGACTCAGGGCTCCAGTCCTATGCTGGGAAGTCTCTCCAGACTCTGAAAAGGAATTTTGGTGTCTTCTCCCTGCCCTGGCTAATGGCTCAACTTCATTTGCAGATCAGCACCTTGGGAACAGTTCCAGAACAGGTGTAGACAGCACAGGGCTGCTGGTCCCAGCCCAGTCTGCAGACGTGGCAGCTCTACACTGTGAAAGGGCAGTTCGTTCCACTTACAATACTTGATGAGCCTTCCTGAAGGTCAAATATAGGGTCCCAGGATTTTAAATAATCCCGAGCTTTTGCATAATTATCTCCTCTCCCTTGGATGTTTCTACCATTGCCCTGCACTTGTTTGCCAAGACTGTGTCCAGAGAGTGAAGGTTCTGGCAGTTGTAATGGGGCAAAGGGCCTAACAGGCACTCCATTTACGTACATGCTTTGCCTACTGCAGTGGCTTCCAGGAAGAAAAACATTACTGAAAGAAAATAGGGCTTTCTTCTAGGTTTATTTCCATCTCTCCTAGTAATAGGAGTTTTGTGTAGAGGATAATGCTGTCACCCTGCAGCTTGGGAGCCCTGGTTCTCCAGGAGGCACTGAGAGGCCCCACTGCCTCTGAGATCAGCTGTCACATTGGAGGCACGAGTTGGTCTCAGTCATCACAGGTGCTCCCATCTCTGTGGGCACAGCTTTGTCACTTAGTAATCAAAAAGAGTTTAACAAAAGACTGGAACTCTTGGCAATAATTATGCTCCTTCAAAGAGGAGCTAATGCAGAGACAGACGTGAAAGGTGGAGAACATTCAAAAAAGCAATTTGCTCTGCTTGTAATTTTCAGATATTCCACTGAGATTATTTGCTTTTAAAGAAGAGCTGACTCTTTCATCACTGCTGCTCCCGATGCTTGATCCTGCCATGGAAACATAATGCCATGCTGAGGGGATCCTGCACAGCTCAGGTCAAATGCTCTGCCCATGCCCCTTCATCTGCACAGGGAAGAAAGGCTCCTGGGTGCCTTGGTCTGAAGAAAGAAGAATGTGGAGAGAAGTGTGTCTGGGAGTGTGAATTTTTAAGCTCTGGCTTTCTCTCCTCAGTCCTCAACATCAATGAGTGGCCAGGGCCATGGGCCAGGGGTGCAGGGGTGAACAGCCATGCAGTCTTGCACCTGACTACTCAAGTCCTCTAGGTTGGCAGCAGCATTACTCTTGTTCTGTTGTCAATTTGGTGAAAAGTGTCTTGCTTAGCAAAAGTCATTTTATTTGGGGCCCAGTTCTCTATTGTTTACCCTTGTATCAAATGAATGGGCTCAGCTTTGTCTGCAGAGTATCACAAGAAGAGTAAGGCTCACCGGGAATTTAGTTCAGTGGCATAAGCACCTGCCTCACTAGTGCAAGGTTGTGAGTTCGATCCCAGTCCCGAAAAAAAAAGAACAAAAAAAGAAGAAGAGTAAGGCTCAGGAATGGTCCTGCTCAGAGAGGCTCATATTGGTACCTTCTGCCTTGTATGTACTTGCCATCCTTTTTAATAGTTTCTACTTTGAGTGCATTTATACTCTGGCTGCGTTACATTATTTAAGGATCTAAAACATCTAAAAACATGTATTCCACACATTTTGATTAAATCTTATGTCTTTTTTTCTAATTTCTTTTAGCAGGAAAATTTCTTGGCTGAAAATTTATATGTATAGGTCTCAGCTTTGTATAATTATTATTCATTCCTGCCTTTTTCTTGTGTATGACCATACCAGGAATTTGGTATGGCCATTTATTTATGACTGGTACTGGAACAATTAGTCAAAATAACAAAGGGCTCTGAATATAATAAGTGTGGACTAAATACAAATGGACTGAACATGCTTTTTAGATTAGCTGGAAATTTTAAGAAATACTGCTATAAATAAGAAATACAAGTTTTTTTGTGGAAAACCCTGATGAAATAAATTTTTTACCATTTATGCCAACAATTATCCTGTGATCTACTCACTTCTTTTCCATGCTTCATCCAAGGCAGTGACTTTCCTAGAGGAAAGTAATGATCTGTGTACCTGAAAACAGGTCGAGGACAGCAGGGACAGTTAGTTCTCTCTGCTGAGTCATTACACTTCAGTACCTGAGCAGATGGCTGTGTCTTGAGTGTTAGAGGCTTTCTGGTCATTTGGTGACTTTCATGTGATAATTCAGGGACCTAGCAGTGTTTGTACAGGTGTCTGTTAACTCAAGCTGTAGGAAGAATTTAGCTCCCAAACTGGAAATTTGACTGCATTTATTGTTTTGTTGTTTGCTGTTCATGGTTCACTGCACTTACTTGACTTCTCTTACTGGATTTGCACTTCACAAAAGCCTTTTTGATGTTAGTGTTGTTGTCCCCATCTTACAGGTGTGAAAATCGAGTGATGACCCCAAAGGAACAAATCAGGCACAGATCTGATTCAAGTTCCATTGTTCCATCCAGGGCAGACTGTGTGATCTCTTAAAGAATCTGCATATTAACACAGAATACTGTGATAACTTTGTTTATGGGTTACTTCCTGTCCACTATAGTTATTTTGTTCTGGTAGGAAAATGAGGTGTCTTCTCTATAGAGCACTTTAAACACAGGTTTTCTGATTAAAACCCAGGGACCATTGTGGATAAGGCAACTTTGAGTATATATGAAACTCAAAGGATGTTAAAGGAATTACTATTTTCCAAATTTCACTCTACAGTTTACTTCCATTTTGTCTATAATTAAGAGTTGACAGCTGGGCATGGTGGTGCATTTACCAGCACCCTGGGCGGTTGAGGCAGAAAGATCACAAGTTCAAGCCCAGCCTGGGCAGCTTAGCAATTTAATGAAACTCTGTCTCAAAAATAAATAAATAAATAAATAAATAAATAAATAAATAAATAACTGGGAATGTGGCATGTAGTTTGAAGACCCTGTGTTCAAGCCCCAGTAGTGGGGGGCTGGGGGAGTTGGGCGGAGAAAGTTGATGGTCAGTATTGAAGAACTGGACTGAGTAGATTCATGTAAGTTTAATTGTATGTTTTCTATGTACTTGCCATTATGGAGTTACATCTGCCATAGGAAAGGATCCCTGTGTAAATTACCTTGAAATGTTTTGCTTTGCATGGACCTCTATAACAAAGGACTATCCTAAATCTCCTCCCTCTCTGGGAAGTACAGGGCATCCTGCACTGCATAGCCACAGCTCTCAAATTCACTGCCTGCCTTCCTCCCCACAGGAGCAGGCATTGGTGTGTACAATGGAACTAAATCACAGTACCACTTGTTCAGGATTCCTTGTGACCTGTGCTGGAGGTTTCTGCATTCTTTCAGTGAACACAAGCCAAAACATTGCTTCTACTGGTTTTAAATTTTGAGAAACCAGTTTCCCCAAGTTTTTGCTCCTTTCTTCCACCCAGAGCCAGTGATAGCAGCAAATGTTTATCTCCTGACTCAATAAATGTGTCACTCTTAGCATTTACCCAGTATCCAGGGACTCACGATTACCAGAACTGCTTGGAAGCAAGTTAGCTCTTGTAATTATATAGCTAAGGCAAATTCTTCAATTCCAAAGTTGTCTGCTTTGAACTTGCTGCTTAACTGTGGGAGTTGAGATCCAGGTTATACTCAGAACACCGAGCCTTGAAACCAACCCATGAAAGAGTTGTTTAGTTAAAATAAATATTTCAAAGATTTTAATTTTTAAAGGATTTGAAAATGAATTTGCTACATTTTCTGTACTCTGATTTTTTTTAATATACTTGAATGTCAATCAAAATTTATCAAATTCTACTTTAACATTTGAAAAGGTAAAACAACAGTCTCGCATTGTGCTTTTGTATTTGATAGGCAAAGTTCTTATTTTACTCAGCACTACTGAATTTTTATCATAATGTTTAAATCGATGTGTGTATTATCACCCCAGTTAGTGTTAAAAGTGTTAGACATCAAAATATTTATTTGTAACCAAAGATGATTTTTCTTTTCATAGAAACCAAAGGATAGGTTACATTTCAGGATATGAAAATGCTTTTGAACATCTCCTGGAACTCCTCTCATTGATTCACAAACACTCCTAAGGGAAGCTTTTTAAAGTATTTCCTGTCACTTCTCATACTTTATAAATAATCCAGTCTAAGCTCCATGGAACATAAACAATGAATTTCCCTTGTACTCTGACCCAGGTCTAGGAATCAAGTAATTGCTTACTAAATGGTAAATAAAGGTATTTTGATTTGGTTCCTGTGAATATATACCCTTACTTTTCTGTCCTCATTTTCAGACATCTACAAGGTGTCCACTGGACTATCACTGGACTATGGTTTTTACTAACCATAAATCTGGTTCCTCTAAAGATTACTATGTCAATGTCACATCTCTGAAAACTAATGATCTTTTATAAAATAGGGAACATTACATTCCCTGGATTTGGCAGGTGTATTAGTCACTTTTCCCAGCACTGGGATAAAACATCTGACACCTGCAACTTAAAGGAGGAGAGGGTTTTTTGATTCATGATTTGCATGGCGAGCTGGCTCCAGGACAGAAAAGGCGTGCTGGAAGGCTTTGGTGGAAACAGTTGCTTACCGCATGGCAGCCAGGAGGCAAAAAAAAAAAAAAAAAGAGAGAGAAAGTAAAAATGAACTGGGGACTAGACTATACCCTTCCAAATCATGCCATTAGTGTCCCTCTTCCAACCAGGCCCCACCTTCTAACAGCATATTCAGCTATGAACTCATTCATGGATTAATCCGCAGCAAGTATAGAGCCCCCATGATCAGGTCACTTTCCAAAAGTCTCACTTTTGAACACATGATGCTTTTGGAGAGCATTTTAGATCTAAGCCAGAACAGCTGATATAACAGGAGATTCTCAAGTAAGTTGGCCCTTCCACCACACACTGCAAGGGGTAGGTCTACACATCCCCCTCTAGGGCCGTTTTCCCCTAAGGGTATTTTTGATCAATGCTGATGGTCCATGGCCACACAGAGGTCCTTTCTGCCTCAAGTTTCATCTTTTCTGAAAAAGAGAAATATTTTGTTTGATACTTCATGAATATATTGGAATCAAGTAAAAAAATTCCCAGAAGCACTTGGGAAGTACCTAACAGAAATGCAATCCTTTCTTGACCTGCAGCATTTTCTTTGTTAGTGAGTCAGCTGTTAAAAGATAGTAGATTGCTTTCTCTCCTTTGAAAATCTTTCCTGTGTTTATAGGTAATACCAAAGTGACCCTTTAACTTACTCTCTATGAACCCAAGATCTAGTTTCCTGAGCAGTAGTTTATTTCACTCACATTGGCCTAAGGTTTTTTTCCTCTATTTCATTACTAACTCAAGGATTTAGAAGTTAGAATTATGAGGTTTTATTTTTATTGCAGATGTAAGATGGAAGAAGACTAAGGAAATAATTTTATATAAGACCATACACAGGTTTATTTCTATAAAGCTAAAAGAAAATCTCTTTGGCTGAATACTATAATTTTCCTGAAAAGTCAATGTAAGTTTTAAATGAGTTCTTTGGAATTATGTTGTAATAAAGCCAAGCAGTTCATATTATGGGGAAAGTATTAAACTTCAGTACCATAATTACTTGGCATGCCCTTGCATTTCTTTAGAACATGGTTCTTCTGATAACAAAACTGATACTTGTTTGTTGTCAAAAAATTGCAAAGTATTTGAAAATACAGAATGCAAAAGAAAATGACTTGCAATCTTACCACTCAGAGACTAACCTCTGTTACAGTTTATATATGCATACACATAAAAAGTCATATCTGGAATTTTTTCTATGCATAGAACACACTTTTTTCAAAATCCTAAATGGATATTACTATGTATGCTTTTTGAATCTGTATCAACATGCTGCTGATGTCTGGTAACAGCAACTCTGACTCGAGCAAATTTGAACATGACTGATGTGTATTATATGATGAAATAGAACATTAGAGAGATAGGGTGAACTGTAGGATGGGTGTCTCACTAGTTATCAAAGACCCAGGTACTTCACATTCTCTCTCTGACACCAATATTGTCAGCTTCATGCTAAGATTGTTTCCCTCATGGCCATAAAATTACCACCATTATTACCAGGGACAAAATGACCACAATCCAAGCCTGCTACTAGGATAGACAGCCACTCCCATTACAGCTTCATGGGGAGGTCACAGTCACAACAAAGCCGGGGGCCGAGGGACATGGTCACTGCACATCATTAAAACAGGTTCTTTTCCTAAATCATCCCAACAGTTATCAGGACTCAAAATTGAGATAAATGTATTTAAGTATTTTATTATCATTTTAAAAATTAGTTTCCTTTGTAAAAGTCCTCTGTTCAGAAAGATTTGGATAAAAAATCTTTTTCTAGGGAATTAATTCTCTTTTAGTAAACATTCTCCAAAGATTTAGTATTTTATGGTGTCTTTTAGCAACAGATAAAGTTTCTTTTATGAATATTGATTTAAAGAAGTAGAAAAATTAAAAACTAAAAGAAAAAGAGCTTAAAAATAAAACCTTAATAGATGTAGAACTTAGTATTTTTATTTTTATGTGCTTTTAAATTTTCAATACTCTTGAAACAATGTGATAAATAATATAGAGAATTAGTGGACATTTTAAAAGACTAATTCTGAGAATTAATAGGCATATTTGAAATTACTATTATAAAAATCAAATGTTAAAGCAAAAGTTATGTATCTAGTTTTTAAATTATACTATTAAATGTGTAACTTCATGTGTAGTAAATATTCATATTTAATTTTAGGTGCCAGTATAACATATACTAAAATAAAATGGAACAATTTCTATGGTTCTATAAAAGAACCTATAAAGGAGTCATAAATAATTAGAGTAAAACTCTTTTGAAATATTTTTATGGGTCTAAAAATTGAAAACTTCCTAATAGGGAAATTTTCTTAAATGAGACATGAAATAAGTTAGCCATAGAGACCTAAAATGTATATGTCCTGTGGGAATCCTGAATGAACAGTGACTCCTTAGGATAATTTTATACAATGTATAAAATCCAAGGATTTTTGAAAAAACTGTCCAGAAGGTAACTAGAAGAGAAAGATTGCTATTACTCAGTTGACATGCTTGTTTGACTCTGGAAGAGCTCTGATGAGGATCAGAAAACAGACAAGCATAACTCTTCCCTGTGGAGGGAGTGTCTTGTGGTAACAGTTCCCTTTAGTGTGCCATATCCTACTGCATCCCTATGTTTGGGAAATAAAAGTACAGACTAAAAGATGTTTTGGTGTTTCAAACGATGTTTCACCCTCCATGCCCAATTCACCAGCTAGAGAATTTGCACAGATTTACATTTTTATTTTTGGTACATTCTAACTCCCCCATTTACCTCCTTAACTAGCAAAGGAACTACAGAATCATAACAGGAGCAGAAGATTCTGTTGGGTCCCCCATTTCAATACAACAGTCATTCGAATTTTGTTGGCATTCTTCTTTAAAAAAATAGCACAGTAAGAGTCATTGTATGGTACAATGTGAGTAACACTGGTCTACCTGTGAGAAGGCATGGTCCTGCCTCTGGCATCAAGTAGTCATGTAATCTTGAATAGTTAACTATGGCTCAGAGAAAGGGTGGGTGGATCAAATATGTTTCAGGTTCCTTCCACTAGAATTAGGACATCTGAGGAAGATTTGTTTATGGTCATGTAGAGTATGTACTTGTTTGCACTTCTAAAACTTAACTCCTGGAAGTGAGTGAAGGGTGTGTGGCTGGAGTTAGTGGTGATAGAAGAACTTAAATTGAAGGAGTCAGCAGTATGCCCATTGACAAGGTTCCCTCTACCCTCCAGTGTACAAGTAAGATAAGCATAGTCTCCAAGAAGGCTCAGAGGAACCTGTTCAGAGAAACAGGTTCATTTACCCTGGATCAAGGTGTTGGTGTTCCAACCCTCTAATTAAAAGGTTTGTGACTATTGCATGATCAAACAACCCTTCTGAAGGAAAGGATACAACTGCCCTGGAATGTCCCCTAGTTGACCTTGTTAAAACTCTTGGAGGAACCTCGAGTTTTAACAATCTCTGGATATGTGTGTTCTGAAATGGGCTTGGTACAGATTTGGAGCAACTGCAATACACAGATACTGCTGGCTGTAGAACCAGAGAAGGCTCAGCCTTCATCACATTCTTTATTTTATTTTATTTTATTTGTCTTTTTGAGACAGGGTCTCACTATGTAATTCAGGCTGCCTTGGGCTCACTTTGTAGCCCAGGCTAGTCTTGAACTTGCAATGATCTTCTTGCCTCAGCCTCCCAAGTGCTGGGATTATAGGAGTGTGCCACCACACAGCCTTCACCACATACTTTTTTTTTAATTTTATTTTAAAGAGAATGAAACCAAGCAAAATGAAACAGAATAAAGCCAATCAAAACAAGACAGTGTAAATGACACAGGATTTCAAAACAAGATAACAGGAAATCAACAATGGTTACCAAAATGCCCGTTGCTGTCTTCAAAATAGCTGCCCACACCCATAGACAAAGTAAAATCAAACAAAACAGAACAGAATAGAACCAATAAAAACAAAACAATGAATGCAATACAGGACTTCAAAACAAGATAATAGTAAATCCAAAATGACTACCGTAATATATCCTGCTATCATTGAAACAGCTGCCCATGCCATCAGATACAACAAAATCAAACAAGATAAAACAGAATAAAACCCAACCAAACAAAACAATGAGAATGATACAGGATTTCAAAACAAGATAATAAGGAATTAATAATGGCTACCCCCTTCAGAAGGAGATCCCCCTTATATGCTACACTGCATATTGTCATCCTCTTAATAGATGATCAGACTACCAACTTTAGGCCCACAAAGCCAGTGAAACACTAAACACTACAAGCATTAAGTTGTGTTTTATCTCAGTAGCTATCATCACAGCCTGTTTTTCTTCAGATCAGCCTGTTGCTTATGGGGGAATGGGGGAACATTGGCTCTTCTTGTCTTCCTGCCTGTGGCACTGAAAGGGGCTGGCATCTGGTTCTCCCCCAGTCAGCCTGTACATGGTGCCGACTCACAGATCTCACCTTCTTATTGACTTCTTGTTCTCTCCCACAGTGCATGAATGGCACCAACTCACAGGAGAGGGCTGAAAGTTGGCCTATTGTTTTCTGTTATTCAGATTTAAAAAACAGAACAAAACAAAACAACAAAAACTCCAGGCATTCCTGCAGTTTGCCTAATAAATTAATTTTGTCTTATAAATGAGGAGTTCCTGGGAGCAGCTTTGACTCTGTCTTCTGCTTCTCTGAAACAGAGCCATCACACTGGACAATCAGCTGGTGATCCTTTCCACAACAGCGAGTGATGCCGGGTCTTACTATGTGCAGGCCGTCAACGAGAGGAATGGGGAGAACAAGACAAGTCCATTCATTCATCTGAGCATAGCAAGTGAGTTTGGAAATTCCAAATAATAATTCTGAAAGAAAGACAATCTTTTTGTAATCAATAAGCACTTTCTGATGGGACATTTTGCAGTGAATCCTCTTCTTTGGTATAGTAGTTATGGTTTAATACTGACACAGTGTCAATAGTTTGAAGAGTTTCAGGGATGTTGCTCCTTTTGAAACAGTTTGTAGAAAGCGTGAATCTACCTGATATTTTTAAATGAAAGTTCTTAGTTGTTTTGTGGATTTAAAACATTTCTTTTGTACATTGTTAATATGTATTGTTTTTAACAAGAAAATTTGTCGACTTTCATGAATTGTTTCCATGAACCTTATTTGAGACTAAATTAGTGACAGATTATGTTCTTTTACTCTAATAATACCTTCCTTGAAGAAAAGTATATACATATGTAAAGCCATGTTAAAATGAGCAGTATTTAACTATAGTCAGTTGATTATTTTGCTGCATGATTTAACTAAAAGGCTGAATCATAAAGAAAATATACACAAATGTAGTGGTAGGGATGGTTCATTTTAGTCTGAAGATACTAAATGTTTGGTCTTTGAAATCCTACCAGTGAAAGTGAATTTCTAGAGAAGGGAAACATATCCAAAAACAAGAATGTTACTGGATTGGGAGTCATCTCCAGGTTCTTAACATCCTAAACAAAGAACTGAGCAGGACTTCCAAGAGTTACAGAGGGATCAGTGATTTATCTGAAAGAGAAAAGACAAGATACACTCCATAGGGTAGGAACAGTCCAATGAGAAGAGCCCAGAGCACTGAGGGGTTTGGTGTTGAGGGTCTTAAACTTTAGGATTTGGGATGGGATTGAGGATTTGGACTGAGGTATAATTTCTGTCAGTGAGTGGTTTCCGGCCCTCCCTGCATGGTGGCAATTTTGACTTTTTTATGGGCCTTGGGCCTTGGAGGAACTGCTGGAGTGGTGTCCAAAACCCACAGGGGTATCAGGTCTACATAGTCAATAACATGGTAGTTAGTGTCAGGAAGGAGTTGCAGAAGACCACTGGATTCATGCTCAGAGGCTTGTTATCTATAAGGGAAGCTACCTGGTTACCTTTTCCCATTGTGTTTGATCCCACATTAATGTTTAACTCAGAAGGTGAATCTAGTTACAGAAGGCAGATCCAAGGTGAACTCTCTTTTTTCCAGCTGTTTCTGTGGTTACCTTGTCTCAAATCTAGCCAAGAAAGCAGGCTCTAAGGTGAGCCAGCTCTCTCTTCTTCAGCCTTTTCCTTAGCTACCTCCTGTCTCAAGAATCCTGGACTATACTAAATTGAAATATGTCTATTAGAGGGTGTGTTATCAAATGTTGGCAGCTTAGTGCTTTGTAGAATGAAATGCAGGTGTGCTGTTGAGAAAATACAATTGGAAAATAGTCATGGTCAATGATTAATTTCAAAATATGTTCACATCATATGAGAGTGAATTATATTGACTTGTCTTTATGGTGAATTTCATCTTTTGGAAAACTTTAAGGGATGGCTTTTCCTTCAGGCAATTTAGAAAGTGTTTGGGACAGAACAAAAGTGTTTGCTTCAAGTGGTCCCAAGTTGCCCAGTAGAGTT
>RJWT010043547.1:0-11937 GCA_004365215.1 Cuniculus paca
GCCACTCTTGGTCAGTGGGGTCAGTGGTTGGGAAGAAAAGCTGGAGCCCACTGGACAGCTTTACACTCATCTGTCACTGTCTCTGATCACTGTGACCTTCTGAGACTAATGGTTCCAATTTTATCTCTGTCTTTAGAATCTTGTGCAAACTTGTCCCTTAACCAAAGTTAATCACACAAGAAATGGGGTTCTGGAAAAGGTCATTCTCAGCCTTAAATAGCAGCAGTAATACCAAGGTGACAAACACCAGATAGTTCTGGGAGTTTCTTTACAAAGGGTCCAGACAGGTCACCTTCAACAAAGCTCAAAGCCAACAAGTTGCTCACATATGTTTAGAGGTTCCAGTGAAAGCCTTAATTTCTGATTCTTAAAAATAAGCAGACATTCAAGGATTAATAAACATCTGGGGAAAGCCCTGAATAAGAAAAAGAAATATTAAAATGCAAGTTAGTATCAAAACAGAAAAAAAAGAATTTAAAGAAAATTGAGACAGCACAAAGGAGAAAAGTATAACACAATAATAACAACTGAAACTACTAGTTTATTTAGACAGTTAAGAGAAAAGTGTGACCCTGTGAACAGTCAGAAAACTAAAATGATCTCTTGAAAATTTAAACATCTGAAATAAAAAACACAATGCAAGAACTAAAAGGCAAAGCTGAGGAAAATTTTCAGAAAGAAGAGCTTAAAAAAAGAAAGAGGTAGAAAGTAAGAAAGAAAATAAATGATGATTAGAGAAACAGAGCAGAAAGACTGTCATTGAGATGTCAAGAGTCCCAGAGAGAGAACAGAGAAAATGTAACAAAGAAAGAAAAAAGCCTATCAGTGAAATAATTTAAGAGCATTTCCCACCTATGAGTTTTCAGACTGAAAGGGCCTGGCCCACTGAGTGTTCTGCACAATGGATAATAAGCACCATCAAGTGCCTTTATCATAAAGTTTCAGAATGGTGGAACCAAAGATTCTGTAAGCATCCAGAGATTTAAAAACAAAATTAACAACAGGCCAAATGCAAGAATTTATGCATGAGAATTACTTTGTACTTAATGGAAACTCAGGAGACTAGAATACAGATATGACTTCAAAATTCTGAAGATAAATTATTTCCAACATGTAACTATCCAGACAACCCATCAAACAAAGGGAAAATAAAAACATTTTCAGACATGCAAGGTTTAAAACATTCACTTCTCAAGCACCTTTTCTAAGACACTGGGAGGTTTATTGTATAAAAATGTGAGACTAAAACAAGAAAAAGAAAAACTAAAATATAAAAAATAAAAAAATAAATAAAAAAAGAGCTACTGTACCCAGGGAGAGTCTTAAGTCCTCCCCCAGGGATAGGGAGGGGGACCGTGCTGAGGCAGGCGGTGGCCACAGCGGGAGGGAGCAGCATGACTCAGGACCCAGGCATGGCCGGCTTCCAGCCTGCCTGTTCTCGTAGCATTGTGCCACCCCAGGAAGCAAACGAAGGAAACTGGAGCCAGGAGATCAGGGAACCCAACTCAGAAGACACTAAGTAGTCCCGAGTCCCAAGACACCATCTGTGTGGAAGACCTGGAGGACAGGCCAATCACAGGGGATAAGGAGGCCACCAGCAATGCTGCCAAAGAAAAAGCTGGAGCTGATAGATGACTTCATGTAATTAACTTCATAAAATATGCTGAGAAACTATTGGAAGATATGAGAAGACTTTACAATAACCATCACAAACACAAAATAAATATTAAAAGGCAATTTCAGAAGAAAACACAAAGAATGGAAACAAAGTTGCGATGCATTGTAGAGTCGGTGCTCTTAGCCAGCTTCCGGGTGCCACATTTGCAGGTCTTTGCAGAGGACTTTCTCTAAAGCTTCAGAAAGCTGCAACTTACAGGAATTAACGACCTGTGGGAGTAACCTTCAATAAATGACTGATAGGAGCTGCAGTATAAATAACACCCTCCCTCGCCTTTCTCTCCCGATGGCATTGGGGGCTGTGTGTGTCATACAATTTCCCCAAGTTTCTCTCACCGAATTGAACTCCAGTTACCCACAGGGGTAGCCACTTGAAAATGCAGTCTTTATTACAGCCTCCCCCTCCTTTACCTTTTCCTTCCTCCCTTACTGATGACACCAGTGCCTCCCAAACCACTTGCAGCTGAATGATTGCTCTGAGTCTGCTCCCGAGGAAACAGATACCAAAATTTTCAAATGTGAATAAAATGTACCCAGACATTAAAATGTTAACACTGAATATATACTTAACCAAAATTAGGAGTATGATCATAGAAAAGGAGACAGGATGGCAATGAAAGGGTGTTTAATTCCTCATCAGTCACATTAAAAGCTCAATAAATTTGTTTCAAATTATGAATCAAAGGAGAGCTGTATTCACATTGTTTAAAAGCACGGAGCTCTATAAATGCCAGAAGAAACGGTTTAAGGAATCAAAAATGTTTGCCTCTAGCAAGAGACAGGCAGGAATATGGAGAGGTTGAAAAAAGAATTATGCATTTTGATATATAAATACTTTAATATTATTTGACATTAAGTAGTGCTATTGTTTTGAATAGCATAACTCCTAGCATGTCCTATTATGTTATAATTTACAGGTGGGAAAAAAGAAACAGATAAAAAATAAGAATGAAGGAATGAAAAAAAGGAGAGGAAGAAAAAGAGGAAGTTTACAAAAATGGAGAAAACCAAAGGAGGCTAGCTCTTAGAAATGTCAAAGCATTTTATGATTAAAACTGGCTTTCCTCAGCTGGACTATAACTCCTTCACCCCAAGGCTAGTGTTAAATCCTAAACTAGGAGAATATATTTTACAGAACTGTGAAGTCATAAAACATGTCTATTGTACAAAATATTTTTAGACAATGAAATACATTTTCAATTAATCAAATTGTAAATGAGCTCACTAGGGTCAGCCTCTGTGTGTGTGTGTGTGTGTGTGTGTGTGTGTGTGTGTGTGTTTCTCATTCTCTCCTCTTCAGTTTACAAGTTTAAAAAGGCCGTCTGGTTCTTGAAGCTTTATTTCTCCCTTATCCCTTCAAAGACATTTTTATCCTCTTTCCAAGCTAATACCCTCAACAAGGGGAGAGATTTGAATCCTCACTGCTTTGGGGAACAGAGAAGACAAAGATGAACAAAGTAGAGTTTCCTTATATGAAGCCTACATCTTGTGAAAGAGATCAATAATCAGTGAACGAACCCAAAAAAGATACGTATAAATCATGATAAATACTATGGAGGAGATAGTGGGAAGTGATCTACAGCAAGTGTGCAAGGACTTTTTTTGAACCTAGGGCCTTTACACTGAACTAGATCCTAGGCCCTTGAGTATTTCCTTAACATTAAGATATTCTCTTTTATTTTACTATTAAGATTTCCTTAATAGTCATATAGGAATGCAAATTATGTCTTTGAGTTCATCTTTTTCTGTTTACATCTAACATGAAAGAAAAGACAATAGAAAGAACATATATTTCCAACAACCACAGAATATCCAAGAAAAGAGCAGAATGATTGCATATCTGAATATAAAGTCATTGTGTATTCCACGTGCAATACTCTGTGTACCTCTGACTGAGAGATCTGAATATTAGAGAAAATCTTCTTAGTTTCCACTAGCAATATATCTGATTAAAATGCCTGTTTCTCAATTATCTTATCTCTACAATAGTAGCAATGATAAGCTTTGTCGAAACTCAGGAAACCTCAAATTTTTTTAAACTAACTAATTTCATACTTGCCTCATGTCCAGGGTTTACGTGACATGAAAGCAAAGTATTACTGTAGACATTTTTCACAGATAAACCTTGTTGTCAGCTAGCTAGCTTATAGCTTGAACATTCAGGCATAATTTCCTATTTCAACATGTTCATTTTTTACAATTTTAGATCACTGACAAAGATATGCCACGAACTGAATCAATACCATTGAAAAATCATTCGTATTTTTCCAGAGCCAACTATTGAAAATTGATGAGTAACCAAAAATTTCAGTCTACGCAATTAATCTGAAAGAGACAAAACCATAACTAAAGGCAAGGACTTTATGAATCTAAAAGCTTTAAAGTATTTTTGGGTTCCACCAAATCTTCATTCAGGGACTACAGGCATTTGCTCACATTTTACTAATTGCCATTTGTTAATAGCTAAGCAATGCCTTTAAGATCTCTCTGAAACTATGCTTTTTAACTCCCTGCCTTTGTCTGTCTGCCCAGCTATAACCCTCAGCTTCCCAGAAGTGCCTCTGGCTTTCACCCTCCCAGACTAACAGTGTCATTTACTCTGTAACCAGTCAGCCAGTCATTTCTTTATTTATCCTGCTGCCTCTATAAAATGCCTGCTCTGGGGTAACATTGTCCTAGGAAATTAAGATACAGTGGAAAGGACTAAAAGGGCTGGGCTGTGATGGGCTTGTACTGTCTGAGGACAGACAGGAACCAACTGAACAAACTTTGAAGAAGGTGACATCGGAGGTACCAGGACCAGGAATGATTGCAGACTGAATGATCAGGGAAGGGCTCTTTGAAGATGTGACATTTAATTTGAAATATGAATCATGCAAAACAATAGCTGCTTGGAGGCAGGTAAAGCAGATCAGGTTCTGGGGGAGGGTAATCCATGTGCAAATGCCCTAAGCGGAAAGGAGTACATCAGCCGCAGAGCTTAGATGCAAGAATTTCCTTTGTCCAAACCACTGTTTTTACAAGTTATAAAATAGTATCTTCTCTTCCTGCAATCCTTTCATTAGAAGTCTGGAAGGCTTCCCCAAATGTCAATAGTGGTTTTCTCTGAGTGGTAAAAAATAGGAAAAACTTTCATTCTCTTATTTCCATTTCTTGTAAGTTTTGGTTCTTGTACAATTAACACGAATTACTTATTTAATTTTTAAAACAACTATTTTAGCCAGGCATGGTGGTGCACACCTGTAATCCAGCACTCTGGGAGGCTGAGGAAGGAGGATTGGAAGTTTGAGCCCAGTCTGAGCAACTTGGTGACTTGACAAGACCTTCTCTCAAAATAAATATAATTGTTAAGAGAGTTGGGAATGTAGTTCACTGTGAAGTGCCAATGTTTAATCTGAAATACTGCAAAAAGAAAAAACAACTATTCTTTAGAACACTAAAATATAAATTTAGGAAAAAAAGATAAATTATCTCAATTTTATCCATTTGGTCAAACTCATTTACTTAGATTTTTAAAATTCAAAATCTGAGTGAATATCAGACACACTGGACTGAAATTTGCTTTGCTGTTAACTGTGAAAACAAATATTACATATTTGGATCTACAGAGTGTTTCACACAACAATAGAATACACATTCTTCTCAGTAGCACATCAAACTTTCTCCAAAATAGACCCTATACTAGCCAGTATAGCAAGTAAATGTAGAATTGAAAATATACCATGCGTATTATCAGATCATAATGTAATGAAGCTAGCAATCAATGACAAAATAAAAACACAGAAATTATGCAAATACACAGAAACTAAACAATATACTCTTAAGTAAACAATGAATTCCAGAAGAAATAAGACAGTTTATAGAACTAACTGATGATGTCTGTGCAATATACCAGAACTTATGGGACACAATGAAAGCAATCCTAAGAGGAGAGCTTATTGTTGTGAATGCCCACATCACAAAAGCAGAACAAACCCAAATAAATAATCTAATGATGCACCTCAAGATTCTAGAAAAATAAGAATAACCCAATCTCAAAGATAGTACAAGGAAGGAAATTTTAAAAATCAGAGCACAAATCAATGAAATTGAGACCCTCCTCAAAAAACAAAGACTCAATGTATTAAAGTGTTGGTTCTTAAACAAACAGACAAACCCTTAGCTAATCTAATCCCCCCAAAAAGAGAGAAAAGGCCTAAATCAATGCAATTAGAAATGAAAAAGGTGAAGATGTCACAGTTGAGTGGACCAAAAATAGTCCAAGTGGTTGTGTATGACAAAGAAAGAATTGCCAAGCATACACCTCCATCATAAGTAGTAGTAGCTATGTTTACAGAAGATCTCGAGATGGTACCAGCAGCAATGGGCAGAAGGGAAAAAGGCAGGGGAAGGGACTTGAGGGCAAAGTGAAAAGAGATGGGAGTGTGAAGGGGGAAAAAGGGGCTTCATAATTCAGGCTCCTAGTATTTAAAGGGTCAGACACCCCTGATCCTAGGCGCCTCCCATGGTCTTTTCCACTGATGTCAGTAATCTGCAGCCTCAGGCATCAAGGCCTCCTGAATTTAATCCTGGGTAATCATTAGGTTGGTGTTGCATTTATGGTTAAATGAAGAGGGTGGAATGGCTCACACAGCTTCCCTGTGTCTGCCTTATTAAAATCACAACAGACTCTGCCAAAACCAAATGATTATTAGCAATTACTTTACAAACATTTATTATATGACAATAAATTGGAGAATTCAGAAGTGGATAGATTTCTACTTTCCTATGAATTATCAAACTGAAATAAGAAGAGTTTAAAACCCTGAATAATCCAGTAACAGGCAATAAAACCAAAACATCAATAAAAAACCTATAAACTAAAAAAAGCCCAGGTCCAGGTGAATTCACTGATGAGTTCTTCAAAACCTTCAGGGAAAATCAAACTCCAAAGTTCAAGCTTTTTAATGAAATTGAAAGGGAGAGAGTACACCCAAAATCATTCCTGGAAGCTACCATTTCCCTGATTCCAAAACCAGGCAAGGATCCAACCAAAAAGAGAACTACAGACCAATCTCTTTAATGTACACAAACGCAAAACTCCTTAACAAGATACTGGCAAACAGAATACAGCAAATCATCAAAAAGATCATACATGATGACCAGGTGGTTCCATTCCAAAGATGCATGAATGGTTCAACATAAGCAAATCAATAAACGTAATATATCATAAAAAAAGAAGCAAGGACAAAAATGTAATGATCACCTCAATAGATGCAGAAAAAGCCTTTGACAAAATCCAGTATTCTTTCATGATTAAAAAGAAAAAGCTTGAAGAAAATAGTATAGAAGGACCTTATCTCAATCTGATAAAAGCCATTCATGGCTGGTTTACATCCAGCTCCATTTTAATTGGGGAAAAACTGAAAGCTTTCTCTCTATAATTAGGAACAAGCCAAAGATGTCCATTATCACCAATCATGTTCAACATAGCACTTGGAAACATTAGCAAGAGCAATTAGGCCAGAGAAAGAAATAAAAGGGATATGCATAGGAAAGGAGAAGCCAAATTATTGTTATTTGCAGATGACACAATCCTCTACACAGAAGTCTCTAAATAATCCACCAAAAGACTCTTAGAATTCAGTAATGTAACAGGATACAAAATCAATAAAGCAAAAATCAGTAGCATTCCTGAACGCCAAAAACAAATCAACTGAAGAAGAAAGTAAGAAAAAAATAACATTCACAATAGCATTAAGAAAAACTAAATACTTAAGAATTAACCTAAGGAAGTAAGAGACCTGTACAATGAAAATTACAGTACTGTGAAAAAGGAAATTAAAGAGGACATTGGAAGAAGGAAAGATGTCTCCTGCTTTTGGATAGGCAGAACCAATATAGTCAAAATGGCCATAATTTCATAACCATTTCTCATATTCATTTTTTATTTCTTCTGAGGGCAGAGACTGGTATTTGTTTGTGTTTCTATAAACAAAAACTGTATAAAAATTAAGAACAGTATAGTATCAAAATTAAATGCTTAGTAAATATTGATAATAAATAATAGTTTGGTGCAGATATAAAGTTGTGAGCTTATATTAGTTCTCAAAATGACATATAAGTTAGAACCTCCATGTATATATATACAGATTCACAAACTTTCAGTTTCAAGGCTGGTATTTTTCCTTTTGTGCCAGGAACCAGAACAGTGGCTGACACTGTGTAGGCACTCAAATATTAATTGAATGAAATAATGAGTTCAGTTTTGGGTCTTGTCAGTTCAGGTACTTGGTACAATTAGAATTACTAATTGTAACTATGTGTTTGTAGGGTTACTTGTTATAATTCTAAATATAAAGTAAAACATGAGTTTCTCCCTTACCCTTTCACTCTTTCACTCTTTCACAGCAATATCTATTTACTAAAGCTTTCTAGTCCTTCTAATGTACAGTATTCTCATACATTTATACATAAATATGCCAATCTTTTTTCTTTATTGTTTGTAATATGGTATGCATTATTCTGTAAGGTTTTCCAAATTCACTTTAATTTTCTTAACCTTGTAATATTATTAGTACTGTATAATTACATCACAATTTAGCTAGCCTTTTCCTACTGATACGCAAGTATTTGTTTTTCTGTTTTGTTTTGTTTTACTGTTACAAACAATGCTTCAATTTTTTTTAAAAAGGCCATATTTCCAAAATTATTATATAGATTTAATGCAGTTCCAAACAAAAGATCAACAGTATTCTTCACAGAACTGGAGGAAAAAAACCTTAACATTCATGTGGAACCAGAAGAGACCCAGAATAGCAAAGCATTCCTGTGTAACAATAGCAAAGTGGGAGACACCACAATACTGGATTTGGAGCTATATTTCAAAACTACAGTGATAAAAACAGCATTGTACCAGCACAAAAACAGACATGAGGATCGATGAAACATAATAGAGGATGCACAACACCAAACACATTCAACTATTGGATCTTTAACAAAGTGACCAAAAACATACACTGGAAGAAAGATAATGTCTTATAAATGATATTGGGAAAACTGACTATTCACATGCAGAAGATTGAGTCTGCCCATATTTTCACTATATATTAAACTAAAATCAAAATGGATCAAGGAACTAAATGTTAAACCAGAAACACTTAACCTGCTCATAGATAAAGTATGTAAAACTGTTGAAGTCATAGGTGTAGGCAAGGACTTTCTGAATAGAACCTTGGTTGCACAGGTGACGTGCCAAGAATCAACAAATGGAATTGGATCAAATTAAAAATCTTCTGCATAGCAAGAGAAAAAGCCAACAGAGTGAAAAGACAACCTATAGAACAGGAAAAAATTTTGCCAGCTAATCCTCAGACAAAAGGTTAATATCTAGAATATAAAAAGAATGTCAAAAAAATTAGATCCCTCCTATATAAAAGACTCAATAAAAATGGGAAAGCTAAGTGAATAGACATTTCACAGAAGAAACACGAATGACCATAAATAAATGAAGAAGTGTTCAACATCATTGATCATCAAAAAAATGCAGTTAAGGCAACACCAAGAGTCTATCTTACCCCACAAAAAATGACCATTATCAAGAAATCAAATAACAAATGCTGGTGAGGATAGAGGGGGTAAAGGAACCCTTTTACGTTATTGGTGGGAATATAAACTATTACAACCATTATGGAAATCAGCATGGAGAATCTTCAAAAAACTAAAGCTACAAATCCCATTTGACTCAGCTAGGGATCTCCTGAAAAGTTAAAGACATAATATTAGAGTCATATATGAATGCCCATATTTATAGCAGCATAATTCATAATAGCCAAATCTTGGAAATGGCCTATACATCCATCAACCAATGAAAGTATAAAAAAAGGAGGTACTTTATGCACAGCAGAGTACTCCTTGACTGTAAAGAAAAATAAACTTCAGTAATTTGTAGGAAAATGAACACAACTTGAGATCATGTTAAGTGAAATAAATGAAATACATAAGTTTAAATATCACATAGTTTCTCTTATGTGAGAAACCCAAGGTAAAAATAAAGGACAAAATAAAAGATTAAAAAATAGGAAATAGAGAGAGACTTTCTCAGATGGGAAGGAGATCAAAAGGTGGAGGGAGGAGAAGGAAGATGAGGAATAGGGGATGAAAAAAGGAACTGATATAAGTTATGTACATGTAACAACTCCATAGAAGGAAAGTAAACATTATGTACTGCAAATATGTACTAAACTAAATGAAATAAATTATTTGGATGCAGGTCAAAGAAGCCAAATAGAGTCCAATAAAGAGCTAAAAACAATAATCAGTTTCCAAGATAAGGCTTTCCTATGGGTATGATGACAACCAGTCAGGGGTATGCATCCCTTACAAGTAGCATACCCCCAGGTGGTCACTTACTCTCAAGAACACAATGACACAAAATATTTTTTCTATTCATCCTTGTACCAGGTCCTGCTTGGTCTTTGCTACAGTTAGGAAACTGTCAGAGTTCTGTTAAGTTTATTAAGTTCAGTGTGTTGAAAACAACTACGAAGCCGTGCATGTCTTATAAAAGTAGGGAAACTGCTATCTTAGAGTACGCATTATATATGATTCTATAAAATAAACATTTCTAGCTTCAGGCAGGTCTGTGCCATTAGCCAGACTCCATAATGCCAGAGCCCCAGGAACAGCCACTTTACAGGGCCAGCAGCAGCAATGGTGGACAAACACAGGGGGCTGGGAGCTGAGGTGGGCAAAGGAAGAATGACGAAGATGCACTTGGAGAGGTTTGCAGGATGGCGCAGAACAAAATCCTCAGGTATCAGCTGAGGATTCCTTTTCATAGACTCCAGACTCAGGTCTGAGGACCCCCGCAGTTTGGGGTGCAGTTCCCCTTTATCAGCCTCACAGTTCTGGAGCACTCCAAAAAGGCTGCTGCGGTGTCTGTGATTTGGAGGTTCCACCATGGTCATAGACTTGTGGCTCGAGCCCTGCCTCATCCTTGCAGTCATCTCAGGCTCTTCTCAAAATAGGATTCCTGGATTCTCCTCCCAGGGACCCCATTCACAGATCTGGGTTGGAACTTCAGAATCTGTATCTTACACAGGTGATGCAATCAGATTTGAAGGAACAAGAGGTGGCCACACATCGCACAGGTGTAACTTTGCAGGAGCTGAGTTAGCCAGCACGCAGGCTTGCTGGGGTCTCTCTTACTACGTGTGAAGGTTTTCTGGCACAAACTATCTTTATCAAAGGCTCCGAAAGGTCAGGTTGGCATGGGATCTTTTCCATTTCCAACCTGGCTGATCACAAGAATTATTGTTATTGCTACTGCTTTTTTATTAATAGAGTCCCAAGGCCCCACAACAGAGTCTGATTCCGTATGATTGGAAAGGAATCATCAAATCATATTTTAACTATCTCCAGAAGCTGGTTTAAGAAGCACGAGGCTTGAAAGTTATTGCTCTAGACTGATATTCCAAAAACTTTAGCAAATACACAGAGCTATTGGGTGCTACATAGCATCGTGATATCCTGGCCCCACCTTGAGAGATCCTGATTCTATAATCTTAGAGAAGGATCCATAAATTTCTGTTTTTGACAAACAACCCAAGTCATAGTCTTACAGAGAATTCCAGGACTACCCTTTCATAAACACCAATACCAAATCATTTTCCCTCCTCTTAATCTCTGCTTTGCACCACCCAGCTAACAGTGATCCATGCTGCACATGAACTTTTCATTCAAAAGTAGAAAAGTAAAATAATTTTCCATTATTATTTCTTTAATATATTGTACACCATGGTAGGTATCAGCTGAGGATTCCTCTTCATAGATTCCAGACCAACTTGTCCAAAATAAAGACATGTGCTGCAGAACTCAAGGCTTGAAACTACTGAGTAAACTGTCACCCAGAGAAACCGCATATGGGTAGAGTTGGAAGGGAAAGAGTCATTCATAACTGAAAAGGAACACCAAGTTTTGTACCTTGTCAGGCATACCTTAGTAGGGCAACATGAGACTACAGGCAGGAGAAGTGTTTCATATCAAGATTAGACACAAGGGCAGAGGGTTGGACATAAAATATGGGGTGGGATAAAGAGCTACATTTGTGGACCTTGGGTATGAACAAAAGCAAGTTGCTTGGTGTTTAGCCTTTTGATGTGTAGGCCAAGTGACATCCAAGTAGGGCATCTTGATTTGAGAAAGTGAATAACAAGCCTGAATTAGAGAGACTATTGGTGTTTATGAATTGAGCCGTTGAACTTTTTACCAACAAATGAG
>RJWT010043548.1:0-11918 GCA_004365215.1 Cuniculus paca
CTGCAGAGGGACAAAGTCTCCGCGATGTGTCCCAGCCCTTCCTTTCCTTCACGGCATCAGTACCCGCCGAAATCCCAACCGTCCTCCACACAGTCCTGTCCCATGGCCCAGCCTCGGTGCCATCCCCACCCCTGGAGCGTCCTTGTCCCCTGCCCTGCCCTTCCACATCTCCGTCCTCTGCATGCCTCCTCCTGGGAGCCCTGCTTGTTCCCACGCCCTGCTGCGGCTGCCGTTTCCTCTCCAGGTCTCCTTTCCTGTTTCCCCCCAGGGTCGCCCCTCAGCCACTCCAGCTCCAGGTCACGCTGAAGACAGAGGCCTCTTCCTCAGCAGCTCCAGGGCTCCACTCACGCAGTGTCACTGCGCGGCCCCTTTACCGGAGCCCGGCCGTTCTGCTCTACAGCTCGTTCAGGGCTCAGGGCGCAGTCCTGCCCTGGCTGCCCCGCTCGTCCTGATCAACTTGGGGACGCAAAGGGCTGATCACCCCTGGCCTCTGCCTGTGCACCCCTGTCACACTGACCTGGGGAGGGGGCGTTGGGGGTAGCAGACGAGTCTGTCTCAGCCCCCTCATCAGAACAGGGACATCCGAACTTGAACTTGTGGTGATTCTCCTGCCTCAGCCTCCCGAGTGCTAGGATCACAGGTGTGCACACCAGCGAAGGAAAGGGTATTTGAGCAAGCTTCAAAGAGTCTGAATCTCATTTCCTATGCAGGGCTGCCCTGGGTGATTGGGTCTTGGGGGCTCCAAATCTGAGGAGGAAGAGAAAGGATGTTTCTCCCCCCAGCAAGAATCATAGAATATTAGCTGGATGTAGTGGTGCACACCCGTCATCCCAGAACTCAGAAGGCCAAGGCAGGAGGATCACAGCGAATTTGATGTCAGCCTGAAGTATATAGCAAGACCCCGTCTCAAAAAGCAAAGCAAAACAACGAAACAACCAAAACACAACCACACTCTGTTACCCATCAGTCGCTCCACCAGGACGCTAGTTCTGTGCTGTCCAGGATGCAGCCACCGGCCACACAGCCTATCTGGAAGTAATTAAGATCAAATACAATCAAAAAGCCAGTTCTCCATTGCTGCAGCCGCATTTCAAGTGCTCGGCGCGCCTAGCAGCTCTGAGGTGGATGTGCAGATATGGACACCACCTCCACACGGGACCCTCTGCAGACCCTGCTGTTCAGGCCCGTGGGTGTGTGTGTGTGTGTGTGTGTGTGTGTGTGTAGACTCTGAACCCCCAGCCTTCACACTAAGCTGCATCCCCAGACCTTTTTTATTTTGAAACAGGGTCCTGCTAAGTTGCTCAGGCTGGCCTTGAACCTGTGATCCTCCTGCCTCAGCCTCCTGAGTTCAGGCAATACAGGCTTGTGCCATCATGCGGGGTGTAGACCAATGTTTTGCACTCTGGGAAACTGAGGCCCAGAAAGCAGAGTGACACCTCCAAGGCAGATCTGGCCTACAACCACAGCGCCCTGGTCCCAGCCAGCCTCGGGCCCTAGCCCCCGCTGCACCCTTCCTGGCTGGGCTCCCGGCTCCCCGGGTCCAGAAGGGGCACAGCCTGTGGCCAGGGTGTCTGGTGCTGCCTGCTCCTGCCCGGAACAGGCCTGTCCCGCAGCACTGAGAATCAGCCCTCTCCGGAGCTGTCGAGTCGGGGGCCACTATGTGTGTGTGTGTGTGTGTGTGTGTGTGTGTGTGTGTGTGTGAGCTTTCGAGGGGCCTGGGTGAAGGGAGAGATTTCGGGGAGTCCCGGCGAGGAAGCACTCCAGGTCCCGGCGGAGTTGGGGGCCATCGCCAAGTGCACCCCTTGCACCCCGCAACGTCCCCAAGCCTCTCTGCACGGGGACAGCTGGGACCCACCCGGGGGGCTGCGGCCACTCCACCTCTGGGCCCCGTTGGCGGGAACGCTCTGTCCCGCGTCCACCTGCAGCCGGGCGGCGGCGGCGGCGGCGGCGGCGGTGACACGGGCGCCCCCGAGCGGGGACAGGGCGAGGGCCGGCGAGGGGCGCGGGGACCCTGACCGCGGGCGGCGGGAGGGGGATGGGGGTGGGGAGCAGAGGGGCCCGGGCGGCCAATGGGAGGGAGGATCTCGTTTCAAAAGGGTTAACCGCAGCCAATGGGAGGCGGGGGGAGCGGATCCTGCTCGCTCCATTCAAGAATCCCAAGTATTCAAGATGGACGGCAGGGAGTGTGGAGGAGAAAGGGGGCGCGGGGCGCGCGGCGCAGGGGCGCGCGGCCGGGGACCTCCGGGCCGGCCCGGCCGGGGACGCTGGGGCGCGCGGACACCCTGATCCCGGCGTGGGGGTGCGGGGGCCCCGGGGGCGCGCGGAGGGGCGGGCGTGGGGCGGGGCGCAGGGGCGCGCGCAGGAGCCGGGGGAGCGCGCCGTGGTCCCGGGCGCCCGGACGGTAACGCCGCGGGCGTGGGTTCGCGCTCTAGGGGGATGGGTGGGCTCTTTCTCTCGCCCGTCCCCCTGCTCCGGGGCATCTCTTTCGGACCCCCCCTTTGGAAACTGGGTATCTGGGGAGCCCCAAGCGCGGGCGCCCGTCGTTCCGAGGTGGCCTCAGAGTCGCCGTGCGGCGGGGGGCGTGGTGGGAAGGGCGGGGGGCCGGGCACGGCCGAGGCCAGGCCATCTGTCTGGGTGTGAGCGTGGGGGCTGCGGGGACTCGGGGAGCGCGGGGCAGGAGTTGTGCGCCCCCAGAACTTGGGGGGCTCGGGGCCGCGCCGGCCCCTGTGCTCGCTGACAGTCGCGGGGCGCAGGGGGCGCGGGGAGGTGAGGGCCGCGGCGCGCCCCGCACGGGTGCTCGGGGAGGGCGCTGCGAGGCGGAGTTGTGCGGCGCGTGTGGCTGGAGTTTGCGCGCGCGCGCGCGTGCGGTCCGCTCGAGGGGTGCGCGTGTGTGCAGGGGGCACGGCCGGTGCTGCGGGATGGGCGCCCCTCACCCCACGCTCCCCGCCGCCGGGATCATCCCATTCAGCGACCGGGCTTTCAGGACCCTCCAAGTCTCCTCCTCCGTCGCCATGGCTGCGGGCGGGGCGGGGACAGCTGGGGCCACCCCCTGCCCCTCTCGCCCCACACCTGCCCTTTCTCTCCCCGCCGCGGGCTGGGCCCCATCCCCTGCTGCTCGGGGGCAGGGGCCGGAAGATGGTGGCCAATGAGGAGGGGGAGCCAAGGGAACTTGAGCCAAGGCCTCCCCTCCCCCATTTCCTCTGTCTCCACCCGCGTCTGGAAGGAACGGTGGGGGAGGGTCCTGCGGGCCGGGGTCGCGGGCCGCTCCTCCAGAAGGAGCTTTTCCGCGGGGCTCGCTGCCCGCTTTCCCTCCCGAAGGAGCGATCTGGGAACTCCTTGGGGGAGATCTTCCCCAGCCCCCGAGCCAGCTGGGCCCTGCGCCCCCCTGGTGGCCTGGCTCGCCCGGCCTCAGGAGCCGGCAGGCCCGGCCGCTGACCCTAGCAGGGCCTCGGTTTCCGCCGAGCAGGCCACGGGGCAGGGCCCCGGGATTGCAGGCTGCAGCGCAAACTGCCTGGCAAGGCGGGAAAGCAGCTCTCCTGCTTCCTGCGGCGGAGGAGGCTGGAAGGGGAGCCCGGAGGACGCGCTCCCAACTCGAATGCAGGCTTCCATGCTGCTGCAGGCCGTGGAGCGGACCGAGGAGAAGCCAGAGGCTGCTGCCAGGCTAGGGGCGCAGAGGAGTCACCCCAGCCGCTGCTCCTGGTGCAGGAGCTGGAGCGGGCCTGGCTAGCCCTCTGCAGGGCCCTCCGCCTTCGCGCCTCGGGCCACCTCTGGCTTGCAGTGTAGTCAGTCTCCGATGTCAAGATGGGGATGGATGGATGGGGGAGTGGGTAGGCTCCCCGTCTTCAGCCGAAGTCCCCAGACTGGGCGGGAAGCTCCGATGCTCACCCACTGATCAGATCATCCCGAATTCTGCTCAAGAGGGGTCACCTTGCAACTCTGCTCGAGGTTGGATCGGAAAAGTGCTTTGAAGATTGAAAGAGACTGGGACTGTAATCCCAACGCTTGGGAGGCTGAGGCAGGAGGATCATCGTTCCAAGTGAGCAAGGGCTACAGAGTTCAAGGCCAGCCTGGACTACACAGCAAGACGCTGTCTCAAAAAAAAAAAAAAAAAACTGAAGGGGGACGCCCGGCTGGGGACTGACCAGCAGCTTCCGGCTCCCAGGGGCCGCCCTCTTCTCGGGGACCGCCGACCACTCCCCAGCTCCGCGGTCCTGGAGGCTCAGCTTTGATCGGCGGGCGCTGTGGGCCCTAGAAGCCTGCTTAGTCCGAACTCAGAAGACAGCTGAGTGGGTGTGAAGAGCAGGGTGGCCCCTCTGCCAGAGGAGCACCGAACCCAGACAGGCTGCCTCATGCCAGGGCCCTCAAGCGTTGGGGGCTTGGGGTGCTGCCAAGCCAGACCACCTTCAGCTGTGTCCTCGGGCTGCCCCGGCACCCGGGAACCTAGGAAGAGGGGCGCTGCTGGAAAGCGGGGCGATGGAGAAAGCAGAGGGATGGGGAGGGTTCCCGGGGCAGGCAAGCCCCTCCCGCCGAGCGCCCGCCCGGGTGGGGCAGCGCGGCGTCCTGCTGCCGGCCGGCGCTCTTTTCACATTGTGCTACTGTCTGCACCCGTCACGAGCAGTGCAATGTTAAAAGGGCATCGGCCGGGCAGTGCTCCCCAGCGCCGCCTGCCCCCGGTGCTGCTGCTTCGCACTCGGTCCGGGCACCCATCGGCCGCTCCGGAAGGCCACCGCGGCGTGGCCGGGGATGGAGCTCTTCCGGTACCTAGGGCCCAAGGCACCTGCACGCCCGCCGCGTCTGCAGAGTGAGCTGAGCGCGCCCCGGTGAGGGCTCCTGACTGCTGCGAGGAGGAGGCACCACCGGCTGCGTAGACCCTGAGGATGCGCCCCCAGGAAGGCCTGGCACCCCTTGTGTGCTGCACCTGGAGCTCCCCGTCGCCCCGGGACACTGGGGACTCACCCCTCCCGGCGCCCCTCCACAGCCTCTTGACTGAAGGGTGCTGGACAGTGACGCTTCTTGCGGCCCACCTGTCCCGATTGTGCTGCGCTGCCCAGGACTCGATCCTGGGGATTAAATGTAAATAGGATTTCTGGAGCTGGTGTGGTGGTGCACGCCTGTGATCTCAGCACGTAGGAGGCTGAGGCAGGAAGATCCCCAGGAATCCCAGGCCAGCCTGGACTGAATAGCAAGATCCCATCTCAAAACAAAGGCCAAGGCCACCAAATGATTCTTCCAGAGGAGATTATAATGCGTTTGAAGGGATAACTGCTTTGTCTCTCGGTGCCTAAGTGGCTTTGTAACACCTTGTTACAGTAAGTCCAGAGGCATTTTGGGGAGTTTTTTTAGGAACAGCTGGGTGCAGTAGCACACAACTGTAACCCAAGCACCGGGGAGGCTGAGGCAGGAGGATTGAAATTTTGAGCTTGAGCCTGGGCAACTTGTGAATTAGACCTTGTCTCAGAATTTAAAAATTTTTAGAATTAGGCATGGGGGCACATACCTGTAATCCCAAGCACTCGGGAGGCTGAGTCAGGAGGATCACTGTGAGTTGATGGCTAGCCTGAACTACACAGCAAGACTTTAAAAATGAAAAATTGGGCCAGAGATATAGCTCAGCGGTACAGCACTTGCCTGGCAAACTTGAGGTCCTGATTTTGATTCTTGATACCAAATACAATAATTTGGAAAGGGCTGGGATTGTACTTCAGTTTGAAAACCCTAGGTTCAATCACCAGCACTAAAAAGTAGAAAAAAGAAAATTACCTAGTTTTTAACAGGCACAATGGCACATTCATTTAATCGCTCTAGTTGGGGAGGCTGATGCAAGTGGATCACAAGGTCCAGGCCAGCTTGGGCAACTTAGTGAGATACTGAGACTGTCCCAGAACCAGACAAAACAAAACCCAGTAACTAGTTTGTGCTTGGTCCTTATTTTTGAGACAGGGCCTCACTATAGTTCAGGCTGGTCTTGAACTTTCTGGTGATCCACCTGCTTTAGCCTCCTGAGTGCTGAAGTTATAAGCACCCACCACTTGGGACTGCCTTGTTTTCAAGGGCAGAGTTTGAGATTGTGGGGGACAGAGGGAGTCCCCTGCTAGAGCCCAGGACGGGTCTTGTCATTAGCATACAGGAAGTGAGAAGGGCTCAAGGCCCTGTGGCCTCTGTTCCTGCCTAGCACCTTCTCCATCCTGCCTGTGGACAGTATTGGGGGTGACACCCTTGGCCTCATTCCCCTTCTTTAATTGGAGCCTCAAGTGTGGACACAGAACGGCTGTTTGATGATCACTCACCGTGAATGAACAAGAATTCTATGGCTCCCTGTGTCCTGGGTTGGAATTGAGACTCCTTTGATGGTAGGCTGCAGAGTCCCTGCCTACCTTGTTTCATCTTCCCTTTTTTTCCCTAGTATTGGAGGTTTTTTTTTTTTTTTTTTTGAGACCAGGTCTCACTATGTAGTCCAGGTTGGCTTTGAACTCACAGCCATCCTCCTGCCTCAGCCTCACCACACCTACCATCAGTACTGGAGTCTGAACTCAGAGCCTTGCACATGCTAGTCAAATGGTCCACCACAGAGCTACATCCTCAGCCTTTTTTAACATTTTATTTTGAGGTAGGATCTTGCTCAGTTTGTTGCTCAGGTTGGGCTTGACCTTGGAATCCTCCTGCTTCAGCCTCCTGAATAGCTGGACTCGAAGATGGTCATTGCTGGGCCTGTCTGTTGTACCCCATCTCTCCACCTGCTCCTGTTTTCCAGCCATGGTAGACAAATTTTTTCCAGTTAACTAGACTTGAACCAGTTGATCATGCAGTGCTGCCCGAACTGTTCTCAATCCTGCCCTTAGCTGACCCAGCTTTTCATGTGCTTTCCTGAGATAAGTTCTCGCTATGTAGCCCAGGCTGGCCTCAAACTCACAGCAGTCCTCTTGCCTCAGCTTCCTGAGTGCTGGGATTACAGGTGTGCACCACCACACCTAGTTTACAGAAGGGAATTTTTAATCTCAGCGCTCTGGGCCTGAGGCAAGAAGATCTCTGTGAGTTCAAGGCCACCCCAATGACCTAGTGAGTTTAAATCCAGCCTGAACTACATGATGAGGCCCTTTCTCTAAAATAAATAAATAAATACAAATAAAAAAAGGACAGGGGAAGGATTATCATGATGTGCGAATCTCCCTGTAGGAGAGTTCAAAATAATGGAAATGTCAGCTCACTCCCCCCAAAATGTCCCTTAGGTTACAGGTGCATGGTGGCATACTGCCCCCTCCAGTGATGGCCGGGCCAGCACCCTGATGAAGAGGCTTAGATGTTAGCCCAAGTCGCCCCGACGTCGCAGCACCAGGCCAACCATGGGACCAGAAATGCCGGCTCCAGGACGAGCCCCTTCCAGCCGTCCAGCACTGGACTGGGCAGAGGTGGGCTGGCTGGCTGGTGTCCACGAGACATGAGCCCAGCTGTTTCTGGTTTGGTTTTTGAGACCAGCTCGAACAATGGTCCAGGCTGCGTTTAAACTCTCGGTGAGCCTCCTGCCTCGGCCTCCTGAGTGCTGTGGTTACCAGCATGTGTTACCACGCCTGGCTGGAATCCAGCTCACCAAACCCCGGCTCCTCAGGAAGCAAAGCCTCACCTGAAGGTCACCCCTGGTGACAGCTGGGGACGGACGCGCCCGGCACATGGGAGGAGAAGGAAAGTTGGGACAGAGCCGCCTCACAGTGGCTTTTCCCCTTTTTATTAAAAATAGACCCAAACACTTTATGTATCATACAAAAATTTCGTTCGCTGGTGGCAGCCATGGGGCGTCCCGTGGCCCTGACGATCCAGCTGCCCTCCAGGGGACCGGGTCGCAGGGAGCAGTGGCCGGGCCCTGGACGGAGCCTGCAATGACCGCTGGCTCCAGACCCCGCCGGCTAGGGTGGGGCTGGGCGCACTGTGTCCCCTCCACCCTGCTAGTGGCAAGGGGTCAAAACTCAAAGGACCTCTCCCATGCCAAGGTACACGGCGGGGTCACATGGGCACCGCGGCTGCTGCCCAGGGCCTGGACTTGGGGAGTCCTCCCCCCACCCTCAGACTGGCGTCCAAGGCCAGGACTCCACAGAGCCCAGCCTCGCCTCTGCTACCTGAGGCGGAGGATCTGGGGGCCCAGGACCCCATGTGTCCTCCAAACAAGGTGGGGCGGAGTCTGGCTCCACCCCTGGTCCTCTGCGGAGTCCTCAGCCTGCCATCTGCATCCTGGAACCTGGGGGACACACGGCCACCAGGCCCCCTCTCTTCTAGTGCTGCGCTTCCCGATGCTGCTGCTGCCGCCGCCCCTGGGCCTTGAACACCCCAGGGGTCCCCCCAGACCCCTACTGCCAGGGGGCGCGGTGGGGGCACGGTGGGGGCAGGGGGCGGTGGTGGAGCCGGTCGGGGTGGGCAGTACACATGCTGGCATGGGCCTCGCGGCGGGGCCGGGGCAGGCGCGGGAGGGTGGGGCATGCGAGGGGCGCAGCCTGCCTGAGCCCTCAGTCCCAGCCGTTGTCTTTCACCATGTGCGACATCTCGATGATGTATTTCCCCTCCTTGTACTTCTGGCTGGTCTCGAAAGCTTGCTCCTGAGGGGGAGGGGACCAGTGACCATCCAGGTCACCCGCACACGGCCCTGGGGCTCTCCTGCCCCCCAGGCCAAGGTCCCCGGGTCCCCAAGGTCTCCCCGGCACTCACGTATTTCCAGCCCAGCGTGGTCTTGCAGCTCTCGCAGAAGATGTCAGCCACGGAGTGCAGCCCGGTGAGCAGCAGGCGCTGTTCGGCCGGCCCGCAACCCACGTTGACCCTGTCCGGGGAAACGAGACAGAGCCAGCGCCCGCCGGGCGGCCCCATCAGTCCAGCCCTGGGGACCGGGGCAGCCCCCACCCCGCGGTTGGTGGGGAGTCCCCAGCTCTTCCTCTAGGGCTCACACTGGCTCTGCCCAGACCCCCAGGAGGCCTGCGGACCAACGCTTCCAACTCAGAGCCCTTTGCAAAAGGTAGCAGAGCCAAAAGAAGGCACAGGACTGCTTCCTTGGTGGGGAGGGGAGATTGCGACAGGGACCCCTACGGAGCCCAGGCTGGCTTCAGACTCACGGCGATCCTCCTGCCTCAGCCTCTAAGGGCTGGCAGGCGTGTGCCACGGCGCCTGGCTAAAGAACTCCCTTCTGATGGTCAGTCCCCGGAGAAAGCGGCACGCACTCACGAGCACGGGCCCGGGCACACGTGTGGGAGGGAAGCGGACTCACACAGAGTTAAACAGGTAGGCTCGGCCGTGGCTCCCTTGGAAGGACTGTGGAGACACAGGCGGACAGTGACCAGCGGGTCGTCCCCACCGCCTCTGCTGCGTCCCAGGCTGCCTTGCCCGCGGCCCGCCGCCCAGCCCGCGGCGTACCTTGGAGATGAGCTCATCGTGCTTGGCCAGGTGGGCGCGGCAGTGCACGCAGCTGTAGGTGCGGTGGCAGCGCGGCAGGTAGCTGCGGAAGGTCTTGGCGGGCAGGCAGGCGGGGGCCGGGCCCGGGTCGCAGCTGGGCATGACGGGCTGCAGCACGATGCCCTGGCGGGCCGGAGGGGCCGGCGCCGTGCAGCCCCCGCAGAGCCGGTCGCAGGTGAAGCAGCGGAGCAGGTTGGCTAGAGCCGTGTTTCGGGGCGGGAGGGCTGCGGGGGGCTGCCCGGCCAGGGCCCCCCCAGAGGAGAAGCGGGGAGAAGCGACACCTGGGGGAGGGCGGGAGAGTGAGGGGCGCCTGGGGTACCTCCCATCTCCCAGGCCTCAGCCGCCCTGGCCCTGGCCCGCTGTCCCCCGGGTCCCCCCTGCCGGCGTCTCTCCTGGGGCTGGAGCCGCCTCTGCCGCTCTCCTCCGAGAGCTCTCGCTGGCACCCGGCTACCATGGAAGCCACGTCATCAGCACGGGCCTGGCCTTGGTGCTCCGGGCCTCGGTGACCAGTGGTGGCCACGGTGCCGCGCGGTGGGCGCAGGGCCTTCCCGACGCCGGCTGCCTGCTGCTTGGCTTCTCCCCACCTCCTCCTGCGGGGCGCGGGGGCAGGTGCACGGCCTGCCCTTGCCGGGCCCTCTCTGGCCGTCCACCTCGGCACCCTGGCCACTCACGCCAGCCCTGAAGGGGCGCCTAGCTGTGTGCCCCACCCCCGTGGCCCTCGGCCTCTGCGCGGCCCTCCTCACTCGTCAGAAGGCTCTGCTTGCGGCTGTGGGAGAGATGGCTTTCCTGGGGCCCATCTGACAACTGGACCAGCGGCAGAGGCCAGCGCCTGGGCTGGGCAGGGCTGCCTAGTACAGTGGGAGAGCAACGCTCCCGAGTTTCAGAAGCCGCGCTCAGAGCTGGCCGTGGTGGTACACACGTGCAGTCCTAGCACTCTGGGAGGCTGAGGCGGGAGGATCAAAAGTTTTCAAGCCCAGCGTGGGCCACTTAGCAACTCAGCAAAACCCTGTCTGTAAGAAGTGAGAGGGGGCTGTGGATACAGCTCAGTGCAAAGTCTGACCCCGGTACCTCAAAAAATACATAAGTGAAGCTGTGGTTTGGGGTACAAAACAGCGTTTCCTTCTCCCAGGGTCAGGGACAAGCAGCAGTGACTCAGGGCGACTGAAGGTGAAGCCATCGCTGCCCCACGCCAGCCTGGAGTGGCCGAGGGTGCTGGGGCGGAGGATAAGAAGGGAGGTGGCCCCTGTCGGCCCTGATAAGCAGGTGCGGTGCTGCCTCGTCCTCCTGGGCAGTGGTGGGCGGCCCAGCCCAAGTCTGTGCCCGGCAGAGGCAGGGCAGCAAGACACAGAGGCGACCGCAGGACAGACTGGCTGCCCTGCACTGTCCTGTCCTCTGCAGGGGCCTCAGTGCCCCACCGTGCTTCTCTCGCCGAGGGCTGCCTGGCAGCCAGTGCCCGGAACCCTCCACAGAGACCAGCACCGGGCCTGGGAGGATGCCCGGGCTGCATCCGGGTGGCCCTGGCTTCGTGGCCCTTGTGCTACTTGTTTCCAGGTAGACCACGTCCAGCGGCTGCCATCAACTCTGCCCAAGTTCCCCTCAGACAGGGCCACCTTGAAAGGCCTCCTTCACAGCCGGGGAGCTCGGGTCCCTCTCTCCTGGCCTCAGTCCCCAAGCTCGGGCCAACTGTCACGCCTCCTTCTCTGCACCCATCCGGCCAGGAGAGGCTACCCGGAGACTAGCAAACCCCGGAGGGACACCAGGGGTCACTGCTTCTCCCCTGGTTCCCTCCCAGCGAGTGGCAGGTCGGCCAGCGCCTGGGCAAACAAAGGCCAGCTGGGGCTGGAGGAGGCTGTGTCCCCAAAGTGCAAGTGCGACGTGCATGGGTGGACCTTGGGGTGCGGGGGGTGGGGGCGGCTGACAGTGGAGGCTGAGCAACCAGGCGTAAATCGCAAATCGCGTGCCTCTCAGGGAGTGGGGCCAGGGGAGGGGACACCTGCTCGGGGATGCTGACAGCTGGGGTACAGCCCCCCAGAGCTGGCGCTCCTGGGATCTATCATCCAAGGCCAGGCTCTGGGGGTCCGCACAGCAGCCGCACAAGACACAGTGACGCCGGGGGCCGCGGCCGAAGTTGCCGGGAGATAAGTGCGGATGAGTCGCAGCTCAGAGAGGGCCGAGGAGCCAGGCGGCGGGGGAGGGGAGGGGAGGGGAGGGAGGACAAAGGGTGGGTGAAGAACGCTCCTGCAAAGGCGGGGAAGCGGCGGCGGCAGGCGGCAGCGGCAGCAGCAGCGGGAGGGGACATCGGCAAAGGGGGAAATCCGCTCGGAGAAGGCTGCCCCCTCACCTTGAGGCCGGCTCCCGAGCTCCCGGCTAGCTCCCTCTAGCTCTCCACCTCTCTGTGCTCTCTTCGCCCTTGGCTCTGGGCTCCTTCAGCTGGGGAAGGAGGGTGGCGGGTGGCCGGGGTCTCAAGGCCGGGGCTGCCAGGCTTGGACAGC
>RJWT010043549.1:0-11942 GCA_004365215.1 Cuniculus paca
GTTGAACAGGACCGCTAATCCAAGATTTTTGAGGAATCTCCACACTGATTTACACAGTGTTTGTACCAGTCTACACTCCCCCCAACAATGGAGAAGGGTTCCTTTTTCCCCACAGCCCTGCCAGCATTTGTTATGGGTCGATTTCTTGATGATAGCCAATCTTTCTGGAGTGAGGTGGAATCTTAATGTTGTTTTGATTTGCATTTCTTGAATGACCAATGAAGTTGAACATTTTCTCATATATTTATTTACCATCTGTATTTCTTCATCTGAGAAGTGTGTGTTCATCTCACATGCCCGTTTTTGGACTGGGTCTTTGAATTTTGGAGGTTTGATTTTTTTTTTAATTCTTTATCTGTTCTAGATAGGAGTCCTTTGGCTGAGGGACAGTTGGGTAAGATTTTTTTCCTAATTCATGTGTTTCCTTTTCACTCTGTTGGTGATTTCTTTTGACATGCAAAAACTTTTTAATAAGACAAGATCCCAGTTGTTGATTCTGTGAAACATTATCTGTGCAGTGTGCTTCTCTTCATGAACTCTCTGCCTACCCCTATGTCTTCAAGATCTTTACCTATTTGTCTTCCAGAAGACTTAATGTTTCTTCTTTAATATTTAGATCTTTGATCCATTTTGACTTTAGTTTAGTGCATGGTAATAGACATGGGTCTAGTTTTAGTTTTCGGCATATGGAAAGCCAGTTTTTCCAGCACCATTCATTAAAGAGGCTATCTTTCTTCCAGTGAACATGTTTGGCCCCTTTGTTGAAGATAAGGTGGTTGAGTGTGCTTGTATTTGTGACCATATCTTCTAATCTATTCCATTGATCTTCAGGTCTGTTGTTTTGGCAGTACCATGCTGATTTTATCACAATAGCTTTGTAGTATAATTTCAAGTGAGGGATTGTGATTCCTCCTGCCTTGCCTTTGTAGCCTAGGATTGTCTTTGCTATTATAGGTCTCTTCTGGTTCCAGATGAATTTTAGGAATGATTTCTCTAGATCTGTGAGGTACGTTAAGGTATTTTGATTGGAATTGCATTAAATTTGTATACCAATTTTGGGAGTATGGCCAATTTCACAATGCTTGTTCTTCCTATCCATGAACAAGGGATATCTTTCCATTTTCTGACATCCTCTTTGATTTCTTTCTTCAGAGTACTGTAGTTTTCAATGTATAGATCTTTTACTTCCTTTGTTAGATTGATTCATAAGTATTTCATTTTTTGAATGCTATTGTGAAGGGTACGGTTTTCCTTATTTCTCTCACAGTGAATTTGTTGTTTGTGTACAGGAATGCTATTGATTTTTGAGTGTTGATTTTGTATGGAGCTACATTACTGAATTTGGTTATTAGATCTAGAAGTCTTTCAGTGGAGTTTTGTGGGTCTTCTACATAGAATATCACGTCATCTGCAAATAATGATAATTTAACTTCTTCCTTTCCTATCCTTATTCCTTTTATTTCTCTCTCTTGTCTAATTGCTCTGGCTAATGTTTCCAGAAGTATATCAAATAGGAGAGGTGATAATGGACATCTTTGTCTTGTTCTTAATTTTAGGTTGAAAAGTCTCAGTTTTTGTCTATTTAATAAAATATTGGCTATTGGTTTATCATATAAGGCCTTGATCAGATGTGGTAGAGACCATCTATTCCAATTTTCTATGAGGTTTTTTTTTTATCATGAATGAGTGTTGAGCTTTATCAAAAGCTTTTTCTGCATCTATTGAGATGGCCATGTGATTTTTGTCTTTGGCTCTGTTGATATGGTATATTACACTTATTGATTTGCATATGTTGAACCATTCCTGCATTCTTGGAATGAATCCTACTTGGTCATGGTGTTTAATCTTCCTGATGATTTGCTGCATTCTGTTTGCCAGTATTTTGAGGATTTTTGCATCAGTGTTCATCATGGAGATTGACCTGCGGTTCTGTTTTTTGGTTGGGTCTTTCTCCAGTTTTCGTATTAGGGTAATAATTGCTTCCAGGAATGAGTTAAGGAAAATTGCTTCCCTTTCAATTTCATTGAAGAGTTTGTGGTGTGTTGGCATTAAGTCTTCTCTAAATTTCTTGTGGAATTCAGCTGTGAATCCATCAGGACCTTGACTTTTCTTTGTTGGTAAGTTTCTAATTTGCTTTCAATTTGATTAACTAAAATTGGGTTTTTCAGAAATTTTATGTTTTCTTGATTCAGCTTTGGTACTTCATACATTTCTAGGAATCTGTCTATTTCTTCTGTGTTATTGGCCCTATAAGAGTAAAGGTTTTCAAAGTACATGTTGATGATCTTCTGTATTTCCACAGGATCTGTAGTGATTTCACCATTTTCATTCCTTATTGCAGGAATCTGAGTTTTTTAATTTACTTTTTTTTTATAGGATTGGCTAGGGGTTTATCAGTTTTATTTATTCTTTCAAAGAACCAACTCTTCAATTGGTTGACTCTTTGTATTGTTTTCTTAGTCTCAATTGTGTTAATTTCTGCTCTGACCTTTATAATTTCTTCCCTTCTTTAGGTTTTGGCTTGACTTGCTCTTTTTCTAGAAGTTTGAGGTGTACTATCAGGTTGTTTATTTGTGTTTGTTCTGTTTGCCTGATGTGAGAATTCATTGCTATCAATTTTTCTCTTAGGACTGCTTTCATTGCTTCCCACAGGTTCCAGTAAGTTGTATTTGCATTTTCGCTTGCTCGTAGATACTGTTTGATTTCTTCTTTAATTTCCTCTGAGACCCATTGGTTATTTAGGAGAGCATTATTTAATTTCAATGTGTTTATGGAGTTTTTTGGGTTTATTTTGTCATTAATTTCCAATTTCATGGTACTATGGTCAGATAATATGCATGGAATACGTTTGATTCTTTTGCATTTGCTTAAGCATGTTCTATGGGCTAGTATATGGTATGTTTTAGAGACTGTCCCATGTGCAGCTGAGAAGAGTGTATTCTGATGATTGTGGATGGAACACTCTGAAAACATCTACTAAGTCCATTTGTTCACAAGTTTGATTCAGTTCTGTTATTTCTTTGCTGAACTTTTGTCTATTTGATCTGTCTCTTTGTGACAATGGAGTGCTAAGTTCTACCATTACAGTTGTGTTATCACTTATTTGATTTTTCATGTCTATTAATATTTGTCTTATTCAGCTGTGTATGCCCATATTTGGTGCATGTATATTTAAGATTGTTATCTCTTTCTCTTGAAATTTTCTGCTAACCAGTATGTAGTGACATTCTTTATCTCTTTTGATCATTTTTGGTTTGAAGTTGAAATTGTCTGCAAACAGAATAGCTACCCCTGCTTTTTTCTGGATTCCTGCTGCATAAAGAATTATTTCCCATCCTTTGGCTTTCAGTCTATGAATTTTCTTTCGAGTTAGATGGTTTTCTTATACACAGCATATGGTTGGATATTGTTTCTTGATCCATTCTGCCAGTGTTTCTTTTAATTGGTGAATTGAGGCCATTTACATTAATGGTTATAACTGATATATATTGGCTTATTTCTGTCATGCTATTTTTTTGCTGTTGGTTCTTTACTTTTAGCCTCTGTTTAATTGTTTGCCCTCCTTGGTGGTTTCTTCCTGTTGGTGTTTGTGAAATTGTAGTCATTGTAGAAAATTGTAGAAAATCTTTCAGTACTCTTTGTAGGATTGGTTTGCTGGTCATGAAGTTCTTCAGTTGTTCTGTGTCATGGAAGTATTTTATTTACTCATCTATTTTGAAAGATAGTTTCAGAGGGTACATCAATCTGTTTTGGAAGTTGTTTTCTTTTAGGACTTGAAATACTTCACTCCATGCTTGTCTTGACTTTATTGTTTGTGTTGAAAAGTCTGCTGTGATTCTAATGGGTTTTCCTTTATGGGTGATCTGTTTCTTTTCTCTAACAGCCTTTAGCATTCTGTTCTTATGCTGGATTTCTGGGATCTTGATTATTATATGTCTGGGTATAGATTTATTTTGGTCATGGCTAGTGGGAGTTCTATATGCTTCACTTATCTGTGTGTCACTTTCTTTTCCCATGCTTGGAAAATTTTCTGGTAATAGCAGAACATTCTGTAAATAGTCTTTTAACTTCATTTGTTTGGTTTCTTTTTCATTCACATCTAACAATCTCATATTTTTCTTTGCATCATCTTGCAACTATTGAATTGTTATTTCCTGATTCTTTACTTTTTTAAAAAGATCTTTCCTTTCCTGATTGCTAGTTGCAATCTTGTCTTCAAGGTTTGAGAGTCTATCTTCACATTCGTTCAAGTGGTTTTACCCATTGTCAATGCAATTTTTGATTTCCTAGACATCTCTTTGAATCTGTTTTATGCATTCTAGTTCTTTCCTATATTTTTAAAAATTTTCATTTTCCAATGCTCCTCTTTTTTTTTTAACTATGTGTTCTTTAGAAATACTCAGCATTTCTTTCATTATATTTATCATTTCTTGTTTTACCTAAGAGATTATTTTTGATCTGATTTCCTTTACAGTTTCATGGAGTAGTTTCTATACTTCAGTTGCTATGATTTCAGAAATTTCAGGTGTGTGACTTACACTTTCTCCTATGTCCATCTCTCTTGGATTTGTTTGGGATGGGCTGGAAGTTTGAGATTACATTTTGCTCCTTCATTTTGTCATTTTCTTGTATTTCTCCAGAGCAGCCAAATGCACAGTCTCAGTTGGTTCCTGAGTTGGTGTTGTTGCCCCTTCCAGGAGGGGGTCTCCCAGGCTGGGTGGAGGTCATTAGACAGGCCTTTCCCAGGTCCCTTGGGGTGCACTGAGGCTCCCTGCCTGGTTGGGGTTACTGTATGGGTCCTTCCTGGGGCCCAGGCTGCACACTTCCACTCCCTGGCTAGGAATCACTGGGTAGGTCTTTTCTGGTCCCTGCACAGCACACCAAGGCTCACCAGCTATGTGTAGCTCACAGGGTAGGTCTTTCCCAGGTCTTTTACTGCACCCTGACACTCCCCAACTGGTTCAAGTCATGGAACAGGCGTTTCTCTGGCCCTGCACAGTGCACCTAGGTTCCCCGGATGGTTGGGGTCACTGCGTGGGTCTTTCCTGGGCCCCACACAGTGCACCAAGGCTCACCAACTGTATGTAGTTCTCTGGGTGGGAAAGTAATTTTAATCATAAGGAATAAGTTTAAACTTATAAGGTGTGATAAATTCTATAAAGGAAAAGAATAGAGTATTGGGGAAGAGTACTACAAAAACTTAAATTAGGAAGTGAGAGTAGATCTGTCTGGAGGAGTGACAGAAAGTTGAGGGGCAGAGCCAGGAGAAGTGTGAAAGGAAGAGAAATCTAAATAGAAAGAACTTCACCACAAAAGCCATACTAAAGAGCTTGGGTATTACTTAGGTTTAATGAGTATCATCAAAGATGGATTTTAGTGGATAATCATTATGTATTTCAGAGTGCTCAGATCACTGCAGGATGGAATAGGCACTGTGCTGCACATTGGAAATAACCTCTTTAAGGTTATTATGGATTGGAAATTTGTCAGAGCAGTGCTGTAAAATGATGAGAGCTCTTCGAATTCAGGAGGAAAATGGAAGTGATTCATTTGGAGATGACAGAATGCCAGGAAGTAAAAAGAGAAGGAAAACAATGTTTATTGAACAATTGCTATGTGCTACTCACCATGCTGGGGAATATCACGTATGTTTTTCATCCATTTCTTACCATAATTCTAAAATTTTGGTATTACTTCCACTTTACCATTGGAGGAATATAGCTTTAATGGGATTTAGTATCTGGCATGGTAAATGATAAAACCAGCTTTCTAACCCAATTCTGCCAGTTTGATGTTGGTGCTCTTCCACTACACCATTATCGTAAGATCACTTCCTTTCAGCTTTCTAAAAGACTGCCACGTGTCAGCAAAACAAGGCTCCTGGTGCCCATAACAAGAGATCTTAGGGTAGTGAATGTATCTGAAGGCAACAAGATTTAATTTGAAGTAGTTGCCATGGAGACAGTGGACTTAGGAGTACTATCAGGGAGAGATCAGATTAGGCAAGTAGATCAGAAGGGCCAAGAGTCAGCAAAAAGTCTCATCTAACTGAGAATCTGGAGATGCAAAGTAGGATCATGGATCTGGGAAGACCTTCTCAAGGAGTGAGGAACTATGGCAGCCATATATGACTTTTGTATACTCTGCCTTAGTTTGCACAGGAAGCTATAATAAAATAACATAGATTGAGTACTGTATAAACATCAAACATTCGTTTCTTTGGCCAGGTATGGTGGCAGAGACCTGTAATTCCAGAATTTAGGTGACTGACGCAGGAAGATTTCTGTGAGTTTGAGGTCAGTCTGCACTACAAAGTGAGTTCAAGACAAGCCTGAACTGTAGAGCAAAACCCTATCTCAAAAAGACAAAAAAAAATTTATTTCTCAAAGTTCTAGGGTCTGTGAAGTACATGATGAAGGTGCTAGCAGATTTAGTGTTTGATGAAGATCCATTTCTTGCTATATATGGTGAATTTTCATGATGTCCTCACATGATAAAAGAAGGAGACAAGTTTCCTGAGCCCAAGACTGAAGGGCAACAATCCTATTCATGAGTCTTATGAAATAATCATCCTTCCTTCCAAGGCCTTAATATCCTTAATTTCTCTTGAGAATTAGGATTTCAACAAATGAATTTGGGGGAGGACACAAAAATTCAGACCAGAATAGGCTCTTTTCAGAAAAGAACTTGCCAGCTGGGAGGTGTACAGTGCTGGAGCTGATGCCATACTCTTCCTGGGTAGCCTCTGGCTGGTGACTGACCACGGTTGGAGTAGTAGGGCTGAACATGTTCTCCCAGGAAATCTGTGCTAGAACTTTCCCATGATTTTCTGAGACTTTATCAGATAGGAATTATAGCCTGAGGCTCTTCCTGCCTCCTGCATCCCAGAAGACCTGAACTGACACAGATTCAACAGCTACAGGAAAACTAGGAGTCAAGTCATTGGCTTGGCCCAATATAACAACAAGGTCTTATACACCACTTATTCTGTTCCATACACTGTTGACAAATCTTTACACAAATTAATTCATTTAATTCTCAAGTTACTAAGAGTACTGCTAATAGCACCAGTTATAGACGAAGATTCACAAAAAGTATGTAACTACTTTAAAGTCATTCAGTTTCACTACATCCTAAAAAAAGTGAATACTGTCATGTAAAGAAGCAAACTTTAGAATATGGGCTTTTTAAGGAATAATAAGGAAAAATATGAATGTTATTTTTATAACAAAGGATAAATACCTTATTTAGGCTGGTTTATTTTTCACATTCAAACTATTTGAGGCCTTTTCAAAAGCATCTTATATTGCCATTCTATCATCTCATTGTAGTATTTATGGATTTTCCAATTGTGATGGTTAAGGTGGATTGTCAACTTGATAGAATTAGGAGCTACTCGGGGAGTAAAGCACACTTCTGAGGATATCTGCGTAGGTCATGGAGGTGTCCCTTTAGTCTACCTGATCTCACTTTTTTTTCTTTCACACTCTTCTACTACCCTTCTTCTCATTTGCAATGAACTAAGCATCTTTGTTCCACCATACCATACCACCATGATGTTCTGCCTTGGACAAGGCAATCATGCACTAAAATCCCTGAAGCCACAAGATAGATTAAACATCTCCTCCATGAGAGCACCTCAGAAATCAACAAAATGCCACCCATAGCAACTTCAAAAGTGCAAAAATATAAACCTTTAATTTAAAAAGAAAATCTTGGGCTTCCCATTGGAGAAGCACTTCCTAGAGAATTGATTCCCTTGAATTCATTTCATTGTGTTCAGCCATCCAGACACTCGGAGGCTGCTGCAGGGGAGTCTGACTACTTCTTTTGACTGTAGACCTTAGCATCATCCACGTAAGGCTGGCTATATCCACCATACAGTCTGTAAGAATTGTGGTTATCATGGAGGCTTCCACTCATATTTCAATGAAAGCCTGGAAGACCAAACAAGAAGACTTTGAAAGGGCAGTGTGTAAAGCTGTGAGAATGAAGTCAAAGGTACAGAAGTCAAAGGTGCAGGGGAGACACCAGAAGTAGATGCCAAGAATGTACAATACTTGCTGAAGGAAATCACAGGCTAAGAGCATAGTCAGCTCAAGAAAGACACCATGTTGGCTGCAGCTGGCGAGGCCATAGAGTTGGGGTACCCTAACCCTCTGGAACTTATAGCTCACCGTTACATGCCCTGGTTGTACATGGAACTAAAGATTTAAAGTTTGTACTTCTGGACTGCAGTATTGCTTTTCTATCCCTCTATTCTTCTGTTTTGGAATGGGAATGTTTACCCTCTGCCATTGTATTTTGAAATTACACAACTTGTTTCTCATTTTTTAATAGGGATTCATAGCTAAGAGTTTGCCTTGGGTCTCAAAGAGATTTTGATTTAGTCTTTTGAAAAAATGTTAAAACTATTGAGATTTTGGGCAAGGCATTACTTTGAATTGAACTTTTGAAAAATGTTGAGATTTCAGGCAAGGGATTATTACATTTCAGTTTTATGTGGGATATTTTTATCATGTTAAGCAGATCTCTGACCTTGTGCTTACTTGGAGATTTATGGTTTAAGGAGATGTGTTTGCATATCAAGTTGACAAAGGGTGGAATGTGATGTTTAAGGTAGATTGTCAACTTGATGTGCTTGGGAGCTGCCCAGAGGATCAGTAAAGCATACTTTTCTGGATATGTCTGTGTAGGTCACTACAGATGTGACTTTGGAGTCTATACTGGTTCCTTATTCCTTCCTCTCTCAAACTCTTACCCTTCTCTGCTTCCTGCCCACCATAAACTAAGCATCTTGCTTTGCTGTTCCCTTCTACCACAATGCTTTTGTCTTGGAACCAGCTGACCATGGATGGAATCCCCTGAAACCAGGAGTCAAATTAAATCTTTCTTCCCTTAAAATGTAGGTGTGGATATTATGTGTCAGTGATGGGAAAACTTGTATACTACTGATACTGATAAAATTTGCTGAGACATATGCTAAAAGGGTCCAACAATCCTCAAAATATATATTTCCTTCACTGAGGCCACAAACCTATTGATTCCAGTGACTCAACTTCTAAAGTCCTAACTAAACTTCGAACAGACAATTTTAAGATTAAAAAGAAACCCTTTAAAGTTTATTGTTAACTTTCATACACAGAAAAATCTCCTTTATAACCTTTGGTTTTAATTTTCATTCTTAAAAATTTGTGCATGTGAGCCAGAATTTGAACCTATGAACTTTCATAGCATTGAAGTTTGTAACCCTTCTGATCTTTTTAGACAATCTTTTTCAGAAAGTGTATAGATACACTTGAAAGACTAAGGTCTCAGTTTTCTTACTTGCATAATGTATGGAGTGGTTACTGTTCTGTGTCTTTCCCATGTTTTGCTCCCTTGACATCGTCTTTAGTTATATTGCCGGTAATATTCTGGCTTTTTCTCTTCAGGACTTTCACAACAGAATTAAAGACAGTCCTTGGGCAGGGACACTTTTCTTCATACTTACCTGAATTCGCTGGACCAGTGTCTACTCATCCTTCAGCTCCTAGTCAGTCCTTCATCCCAGGGGAAGTCTTTTCTAACTATGGACTATGTTTGAACCTCTTGTTTCACTCACACGAGGCCTCTGATACTTTTATTTTAGAACTGTTATGGCAACTTCAACAACATAACTAATTCTGCCATGACTTTAATGCTTGTCCCATCCCACAAGCTTTGCACTTGTTTTATTGCCCAGGGTATTGCTAGACCAGCTCTGGTCTAGTACATAATGGTAGATTTCTAATGAACACATTGGCTGGATGGTTCTACCTTTGTAGCCTGGGTCTCAGCCACAGAGGAGAAAGAGTAGACAGACTTAAAATAGAGACACAGCCATACTAAAGAAAAATGTAATTGGAAACCTAATCAGAAAGGCCTAGATGGACACTAACTACACCATCCCCAGGGGTTTGCAGAGGACAATGGATCCTTGGGGGATTTTGTAGAGGAAATTATGGCCGTCTCATGACAGAACCAGTTGTACCTTTCCATCTTGGAGAATCGTTAAATGATCTCTCTGGTGCTGCATATCCCAAGCGTCTTGCTATTACCCAGAGAATGTGACATTTGATCCTCATAAATGAGGCAATACAGTGTGGGGAAACAGCTAGGCAGAAAATGACTATGGCATTTCTTCTGATTGAGCTTTGTCTTTTTTATTTTCTTACAATGCTGAAAAAAAGACCCTGCTTCCTTACACTGAGAAATGAAGAGATTGAAGAGATAGACTAGATCATCCTTAAATATTGAGAATCAGAGGCCACACCTTTTTGTGTGGCTGGTGCACCCTTTTAGATTCCCACTCTCTTTATTGCCAAAGGCTTCTGTCCTTCTTTAGCGATGACTAACATGAGGAAGAATGAACCTTGGGGAGAAGTAGCTCAGATTGAATAATTTTTTTGTAGAGCTAAAGCTTGAAAAAATTATGAGGAAAATAAAAAATTTCCCTAGCACTTTGAATTTCATTAAATTGTTACCTGAAAATTGTTTATTTCTCCCAATAATTGTGTGATAGAGGTGACATTATTTCCACTTTACTGATGATGAAACTGAGGTTTAGAAGAACGTGATATGGCCAAGGTCTCACAGTTGGAAACATTTCTGGTGGTTAGACCTGTTGTGAACCGCAGCAGTATTATCATTGCTGTCATCAAATGGGGTTAAGTATGAGGGACATACATATAAGCACTATCACCTACTTTTATACACAACGAGTATGAACATAAACATGGTCATTGACTTTGTTTTCTTTTGTCTTTTGAAACAGGGTCTCGCTATGCAGTTCAGGCTGGCCATGCGCTCACTTTGTAGCCCAGGCTGGTCTCAAACTTGCAATGATCCTCCTGCCTCAGCCTCCCGAGTGCTGGGATTACTGACTTTGTATATGTAAGGCATAAACGAGAGGTTAATTATTTCTGAAAACTAATTTATTAGAGAAGTATTTTATTTGTGGGGATATTTAGCAAGTGAAAATCCATATATCCTTGGTACAAGTATGCTTAGTAAAGGAAAAAACCCAAGGACACATGTTTTAGTCATTTTTAGGCCAAAAATTCCAAGTAGTTCAACTTTTATAAGTAGTAACAAAGTAATGTACATAATTGATGGAGATGAAAAAGCAATTTGGAAAGAAAATCATTCTGACACTAATTTTTTTAAAGAGTTATTAAAGATAGATTTTTTAAAAATTTTAATTGTGAAAAACACTTTTTGGTATTTTCTTTCTTATGATTGAATGCTATTATATTAGAATGAGGTTGGGATGAAGAGCATCTTTCCAGAAAAACAACAGTGTTTGGGGACACAGTTGGGGCTAGAAGGTAGTGGACTAGATTTTCATCTTATATCACTGGTTTCTGGAAAATGTCAGATGAACCAGCATCATGTGTTTGAGCCTCAGTCTCTCTCTCTTTAAACTGGGTATAACTTAGCAAACTTTTATATAGAACGACTAACATAAGCACATCTATGTTAGTCCTTCTGTGTAAGATGAGCAGTCATAAGTACTTTACTTACATTGTGTTGTAGTCAGGGGTCGCAGGGAGAAAGATTACAATCAGGACACAGAATTTATAATATTATTTATGATGGTTACCCAATGTTAAACACAAGAAAGTGCAGGAAATCTGTCCACAACACCAAAGTCTGTGCAGGGAGGACCCAAAGGCCAGCGGTGGAAGCTAGAAAGTCTATGCTAGCAGGATGAAGGATCTGTGCTAGTAGGTTGAGGGTTCTATAGTGGATCCAAAAAGTGACGCTCAAATAAGGACCAGAGCTCTCCGAAAAGCACCACAGCCATCCGCAGTGACAGTGAGGTCCCGCGCTCCTCCGACAATGAGAACAGTTGAGTACATGTCAGGAAGCCAGCGTGACAACTTCTGGAGTTTAAACAGCAACCATCAGCCCCTCTGGAG